>JANTCA010090906.1:0-13554 GCA_024741275.1 Chironex yamaguchii
ATCCTTGGTGTTATTCTTTTCTGGATGATCTTAAGCATAACTTTAGATGCGTGACTGATTAAACTGATTGTTCTGTAGTCGGAGCACTTTCTACTATTAGCTTTCTTTGGTATGGTGATAAGCACGCTCTCAGTCCATTGACGTGGCCACTTCTTCGATCTTAGGATCAATTTTCATCATGTCTATTTGTATTTGTCTTACTGTAAGATATTACCTTGAGTTTCAGTCTGCAGTTGCATAATATTGCTGAAAATTGATATCTTTACGCAGTTGGTTGCAACAGCATCACTCTCCCACTGACACGAGATGACATACCCAAATTAGCTGAAACCAATGATACAGAATCTAATGCTCATGTAGAAAATGAGGAATGGACAGTAGAAGACACTGGTGACAAATCATGCTGGATTTCAAGTTTTCTTAGCATTAAAAAAGGCTCTACTATGTCTTGGTAACCCAGTTTTCTCTGACATGATTTCCTGACGGCTTGCAGCTTAATGAAGTTATTATTTCCAAAATGGCTTCTACTAATGGGTGCCATTGTAACTGGGATTTTTCCACATGAGGACTTCTTCTCTAGTTGAAACTTTATGATCCATAGGTCTCAACAGTACTTGTGACTGGCTTTTGATTAATTCTTTCCTCGAAGAGTTTCTTGCTCTATTTTACTCTTTTAGGCCCTGTCTAAGTGTTCTATTTCATATCTTCATTCTTCTTTCTCAGTTAAAACTCTATTTTCTAGGTATTTATTCTCTTCCGATCCATGCAAATGATTGCAATCGATTAACTGTACGTCATGCCTTTTGCTACTTGTTTGCAATATGTTTCTCAGCTTGCTAACAGAAACTATCATACAGGTTAACATTACATTAAGTTCATTAACACTACATCAACTAAATTAACCAACTTTGGGTTTTTTTTGCAGTTGACTAAAAAAATGTGGACTTGGCTTGAAACATAACTATATAACATCAACCGGTTGACTGACTGGCATTTGAATAACTCACTCAAAACTACCATGTTTTCCTTTTAGCAGCAAAAATAGCACTACATTCAAAATCTAAAGGACTAGCATCTTCTCTAATGAACTGAGGTCATGTCAATCAATCCTTTCCTACTACTTTTGTCACATCTGAGATTAGTCCTGAAGGTCCCACTGTCGACCAATCACATCTTAATTTCTCTTAATCGTTCTCCTTACAATTTTCAATCCATTAGATGTCTGGACACACCTCATCAAAAACTCTTCAATGTTTCTTCTCCTTTTGATACAGCTCGACACACAGCCCCCTTAGCTTTGTACTTCAGGTCAAGATATGGGGCCATTCCAAAATTATGTAACACCCAAATTCGAGCATTCTGACCACCCGCACCCCTTGTAACACATCATTATAAATCTAGTAACATCCACCCCTTGTTACATAACATTTCGAGTCTTAAGACCCTTGTATTAATGTGTCCGTTACTTGCTCATGTTTCATAGTACCCATTACTTTCATACAACCAATAATTACTCAATCTAGTGCTCCAATGAGAAAGAGATTGATATCACAGGACCGTTTATTTGGAGGCTACATACATACACAAACAGTGTTGGGTTTTAAGCTCAACCTTGATGTTATTTCAAGAAAAGATACATTTGAAAAAAATCTCTGTTACATAACAAAAGAGTTATGAGCCCCACCCCCCACTAAATTTTTGTAAGAGTTCATAACAAGAATAACCATACCACCCACCCCTCACGTGTTACATAATTTTTGAATGGCCCCTATAGTTCCTTATTTGTTAGTCTTTGCTTTAAATCTTTCAGTATTTTTGAATAGCAAAATTATTAAAGAAGTTGTATAACTGACACGTTTTAAAGTTCATTTGCTACAGCACTGTAAAAGGACGCAAGTCTTTAGTTCCCAATGCATTCTCTACAACAGGCTTAAATGTGATGATGGTCACTTGGGTCTCTTTGATTGCAAGCCTTGATTTGTTTTTGCTTAGATGAGCTATGTATTATTGTATCAATCAATGTTAAGAAATTTTCTTTACTTAAAACAACGCTCTATATTATGAAAAATACTATGGCCATGTAGGTTGAAAATTAGTGAGTATATATATATATCTGAAAAGATATACATCCTTTCTGAAAAGATGACATAGCTACAGCCTTTATTTCATCATATGTGCTAAATAGAACTCTCCAAAATCCCGTCTTACAAACATGACTCTGGCATCACACAAGAATGTCTCTAGGAAGGAGACTTGGGGGACTACCCCCTCCCCCCTGGTTAACTTTGGCCAATTCATACCTGATCTGCAACATACAGCAATTATTGTACTTGATTATGATGGCAATCTAGACTTGGACTTACTTTTGATTATCGCCGTTCACTGGAGCAGATGTGGCTGGCACACTAGTACTCTAGATAGCCCTGTGATATTCTTTGACACCGTTTGGATGGCCTTCTACTACTGCTACTAATATGTCTACGTTTCATATTCTCTTCAGTTTGAGCCTCGTCTTCCCCTATGCGGTTGGGCCGGTGAATGTTCGGTGTCACAACAGATGGGACTTTAATGTTGCCGAAGTCGTTGAGCAAGTCTCCACCTCAGTTTATCACAGATGTCTCTTGGCTGTATACCTAACGTTAACTAAATTAAGAAATTGTATGCGTTTGAAGGTGAGCTTAAAAGTTACTGCGGTTAACTGATTCGTACCCATGAATATGCTGTCGTACTTAATTTTTGTACACTCCAATTAATTCTGAATTCGCCATGAATTAAAGTTTCATTGCTTCGGTAAATATGATAAGACTTCTGGAGAATTCGTCTGATCCCATGTACAACATGACTTAATTCTTATGCGGATAAACAATGAAAGCCTAGTTTAAAGCGAAGCAATCCCAGTTTGTCGTGAGAAAATTGACTGGGGAGTCACGTTTGTTGGTCAACTGCAATAATTTCGACATTTTCTAGGCTACATTACCATTATTTGCAAAGGGCTGGGTAAAGATAATTGACCATTGTACTCACCAATAAAACGACTCGGCTTGGCAGCCTTCCACAAGAAACGAGTCAGAAACAACCTTGAACCGCAAAAAGCTGGTGGCCGACAAATCCTGAACCTTGACCTCGGAACTATCTCTTTCCTGGTATTAAAAAGTGACCTATTGCGACAGAGCCTTTCACGACCAACATCACCATCTCACTCCTTTCTCAACAGCCTTTTATCCCCAAAATGAAAACAAACCAATGAAGTATTATGCATCCCTATGAAACACGCATTTTAAATCTGTGAGGGAAATCAAAAACGAGGTTTAAAACTATAAACGAGATTAGGTGTATACATTGATGGTATTGAGTTACTGTAATGAGGATGAAACAGTTGATCGCCTGCATTTTTCAAAAGAAAGGAGGGTTGAAGTCTACCCGTTCACCGCGACCCTTGAACGTGGTCCATGCTGATTTGTGCTTGTCATTTAATTCAAAATAAGTAAATGTTTGGTTTGATCAGATCTTATTGCAAAATACCTTATAGATGAGCAACCCAATACAAAACTCTCCGCAAACCCTGACAGTATCCATGCTGGTGAAGTAGGGTGGTATTACCAGGGACTCAGGAGAAAGGCGTCTCTTTAAACCTATAGGCATTTGGTGTGGTACACACGTGTTGGGTGACGGGTCCAGGGTTCATCTTTTAAAGTTGAAAAAAGCCAGCACCTTGCCTACTTTGAGTGCTAATGCTTTCGTGGCTTCTTGCGAGAAATTCTGATAAGTCGAATTGCGAAGCTCGAGTATTAGTCATCCAAGTATTAATGTAATCGTAGTGCTCACAACGCAGGGAAATGGTTAGTGAAAGATCCAGGTTTACGCACCGTCACCTGCCTTCACTTCTTGCCAGGTTGCCTCCCTCGTATACGGGAACGTAATGTTGTGTGTTATTGTCTTTGTCTTTGTCTTCGTCTTCGTCAAAGTGTGTATGTGCGTGTGTGTGTGTGTGTGTGTGTGTGAATTTTGCAGTTTTTCTCGTTGTGTGATTGCAAGCAGTCATCTTGTGTTTGTTGTTGCTAAAATCCCAAACTTATAAAGATGCACACTATATAAGACTAACATTTTAGGCAAAGATATGTTATTTATCATGAAAGTTTTCCATTTCAAAGACTTGTAGGCATTATGCATTAAGACAAAGACAAAAAGAATTGATTCTACAATTGACAAAATATAAACACCTGACGACTAAAGTTGAAAATAATCACAGCTTTTAAAGAAACACCCAGCGACAAAATGTAAGATTTAACACTATTATTGTTGTCAAACGTATCAATTCACATATATACTTTGGCTCATTTTCTGTGTAGAAACAATCAATCACGACGAACAATAAAATTAATAACAATTTGTCCCTTAATCTGACCTATGCCGTAACCCTAGGGGGATCAATGGACACCCCGTATAACTTAGCCATCAATTTTCGCCATTTCCTTTTGACCAGGCGAAGTTAAGGAAAATTCATTTTCGGATCTCCTGCTTCCTTCTATCTTACTATCCCTACACGATTCCAAGCAAAATTGCCACTGCCAAGGCCCGCTTTCCCAACACATAACTAATTCAATTACGTTTTTTGTCAGCTGGTCTGGAAGTCTTCCATTAGCCCGAATGCTCTTCTCCCGAACCTCGACGTTCATGGCATGATCCATTTATAAAAATTTAGACAGTTTTTGTAGCTTCTCATCTCGAAGATACAGCGCAGACAAATTGATCAACATGCTTCACTCTAAAATTAAGAATTTCCTTCGCCATATTTTTCTTAAGCCATAGAAGATTGACAATGTTGGTAAACTCTCACAAATTGTTTAAGCCAGTTACCAGGTAAATATTCAAGTTATGAACAGGTGGATTGCTTCAATCAGACATTTGGCACCTTCGGATCTTGTGTATCATTCACAGATCTCAATCTACAAGGCCAATTAATTCTATCTGCGATCTTGATTGGTAAGGATTTTACGGCGGACAATTTTATTCCAAATTCAAAGGTCTTGATGGAGATACTAATGGTAGACCGTCCAAAGAGTTTATAATTTTGACTATTTGGTTATTATCTTAAGTAATATTCTGCTATTTATCCAATAGGGGGGTGGTTTAGGTGGGCGTGATTCCAAAAGTGCAAAATCCAATGTAATTGCATTCCAGGCGTTATTACTCAAATGCTACTATAAACGACAACAGTAAAAAAAGCTTCCTTTGCCAAAAGCGTCTTCTGTGTAGACGCCGCTTTTAAGCAAAGTAAATTTAATCACTGCTTTTGTCTAGAACTACAGTTGAATTGGCAGATAAACACCAGTCTGTTATCAGAAAAATGGATCTGTTTCATTGGTCAGCTATCCAAACAATTTCAGTGTTTGTTCAATTGGCAACAACTATCCATATTTTTTACTTTTAGTTGAAAAGTAACCAAATAACGATTAATCGACATTCGATGGACAGGAGTAAAACAGTGAATTAATCATCACACAATAAGGATAACATCCCAGTTCCAAAATATTCCCGAAGATCATCCTAAAGCTTATCAACAAGATCATTGAAAGTCAACTTTGTGACACTTAGCTAGAAGGCAGAAGGGAGAAAGGCAATCTGGATAGTAGTCTATGGGAATCCATATGAAAAAGGGAATTCGTTCTCACTGTAGTATCCTGTTTTCATATTTTACAAAAACCTTTGATGGCAAGTAAAACTGTAAGTTCACTGATTTGCTGCAAATGGCTGATGTACCATTGAAGCCTGCCTTAAAACAAAAGTATATAAAATTAAGCAACAGAATAGAAAGTAGATTGTGTTTTTGGGACACTTTTCGTTAAGAGCGGTGTAATTCAGGGTTTTTAAAGAAGATTAAAGAATCAGCAAAGAGAATGAAAAATAAATAAAGTGCCAGAGAAAGAGTTCCAGATAGGAAAATATCTTTCAGCCTAAACCTTTAATAGTGGCTCTCGCCACTCCATATCTGACGCCTTTCCTACTGAAGTAAACAGCTCTATAGAAGAGGTTGAGAGAGTGTTAGTCATCCAAAACCGATCGTCTGCCCGTTATTGGGTGTCTGTCTATTGGTGTATACACTGTACAAAGGGAATGTGTTTTGTGCCTACAAGGCATCCATTTATCACCGTTTGTATTAATTCCATTTAGAAGTCGACAGGGTGGTCTTGTGTTACGAAGATAAATTAAGGTATGAGTACGACCACCGGGAGAGATGGAGAACGTACTTCGGACAACTGATGAATGAGGAAAATGACAGAATCGAAAGACTGATTAGAAACAAGAGCTGAGACGGAAGTCGACAGTATACCAGAAGAAGAGGTGATAGTAGCTATGAAGAAAATGAAGAAAGGAAAGGCAATTGGTCCCGATGATATCCCGATGGAAGCGTGGAAGGTCCTTGGTAGAGCAGGGGTGGAGAGATTGCTGGAAATCCTTATAACAATTATGGTAAATGAGAAGATGCCAGACGAGTGGAAAAACAGCATGCTGATACCGATATTTAAGAATAGAGGGGACATCCAAGACTGTAACAACTACAGAGGAATTAAGTTTATGTCAGATACGCTGAAGATGTGGGAGAGAATTATAGAGCGTCGACCGAGAGAGCAGGTACCAATCAGTGAACAACAGTTCTGCTTCATGCCGGGGCGGTGTACAACAGACGCTACATTCGCCCTGAGACAGCTGATGAAGAAGTACAGGGAAGGCCAGTTAGACCTACACTGCGTCTTTATCGACCTAGGAAAGACATATGATAGAGTGCCAAGGGAAGAATTGTGGAACTGTGAGGTTGAAGGAGGTGGACAAAAAGTACATTAGGCTGATAAAAGACATCTATTAAGACAGCAAGACCAGGATAAAGTGTGCGGTCGGAACCACTGAAAGCTTCCAGGTCAAGGTTGGACTACACCAAGGATCAGCGCAAAGCCCGTTCCTGTTCGCAATCGTTATAGATTGCTTCACTGATGAAGTAAGGAGTAAGGACATGATGTTTGCGGATGACATGGCGCTAAACGGAGAGACAAATGAGGGAGTATAAGAGAGATTGGAGCAGTGGAGGTGTGCACTGGAAGACAGAGGAAAGAAGGTGAGCTGGTAGAATACGGAGTATATGTGCATGGGGAGACAGGAACCGGAGACAGAAACGAAAATGTGTCAAGCAGAAAGGTGTCAAGCTTAATCGAGTTCAACAGTTCGAGTACCTAGGGTCTACAGTGCAAAGCAATGGAGGATTGGACAAGGAAGCCGAAAAGAGGATTCAAGTGGGTTGGAATGTGTGGCGGAAGATCATGGGAGTGCTATGCGACAGACAGGTGCCAGTAAAGCTGAAGATCAGTCTTTACAAGACCATGGTCAGACCGGCAATGATGTACGGAATGGAATCGGTTGCTGTAACAAGAACCCAGGAGAAAAAGATGGAGGTGGCGGAGATGAACATGTTGCGATTTGAACTTGGAAAGATAAGATTGGATATGATCAAGAATGATACTATAAGAGAGACCATTGGAGTTGGAGAACTTGGGAAGAAAATGATAGAGAACAGGCTCCAATGGCTGGGCCACGTGATAAGAAGAGAGGAGGTGTACGTTGGACAGAGGGTGCGAAGAAGGTAAGTGGGTCAGCGAAGGAGGGGGAGACCAAAAAGGAGACGGAGAGACTGCATACATGAGGATTTGAAGGCTGTGGGAGTGGTAGGGGAGGACAAACGTGACCGGAAGCGATGGAAGAAGATGATTCGCACCAGCGACTCCAGAAATTGGAATTAAGCCAGGAGAAGAGGAAGTTCGACCACCGGAGCGTCGAATCTGGGGACTCACGACTGCAAATCTAACATTTTTCCTGCTGAGGTAAACAGCTCAATAGGAAAGGTCGAAGGACTATTACTTATTCAACACCTATCGTCTGCATGATGTTAACGCCAACCTGGCGAGAGAACGTCAGAAGTTGAAGTATATTACTAAATTAAGATTGACTAGCACACACTTTTTAACCTATTTCAACGTGCTTGTAGACGGACCAACCAAAGTTGAAGGAAGACTGATTGAAATTGATTGAGAACAATTTACCATAGCAATACTAGCAGCAACAGCAACAACAAGAGCAACAACACCAGCAACCAGATGATTATTGAAGTCTCCCCCTTCGACTTCGCGAAAACATGATGGCTATAAGGGAAGTTTGTACAGTGAAGGCTTGTCGGCTCTTAAATGCAAAGATTGCATATCAATTTTATCATAACCTATGCTTGGAATGGGTAAGAGTACTTGTATATTTCTTGATGTTTGTCTGTAACTTAGTGTGAGTTAGTCATATTTCAGAGCGAAAGGTCATTCCCCTAGGCCCGGCAATAAGATATTAGTATTTATTGCAACAGTTCTGTGCACTTGCTGCACACCCGGCTTAAAAGTTGAAATAGAAGACTAGGCTTATGTACCCTATTATTACTCAGTTTTTGCGGTAGACTGAGCTTTTAGCATGAAGATCTACTATCTCTACATTAAGATGTAATATTATATAAGGCTATTGCTTTGATTTATTTGCAGCTCACCTAGGTAAGTTACCCACCACATGCTCCTGCTCTGTACGTCGACTGTTGAAGGGCCTTTGCCTGATATAACGGAAGATACTCTGTCTTAACTTGACCCAAAAAACTGAGAATGGATCACTGAACATTTTTTGTTACTCAAAATTACCTTTCCTCTGTCTTAAGCGTACTGTAAGATTTTTAAAAATTTCTTTGAAAGGTATCGTCACTTTCCAACTCAGATTCGAATTAGCTCCAGATCCTTAAGATCTTACATTTGAGTGTGTTGGAATATGATATGGAATAACATGCTTTATCACTGCATTATCCTCGCTTGCCTTAATTGTTTAAACAATCTTGGTCGTATTGCCTTATCTAAGCAATGGCTCTGCAGATCCTGTAGTTAACTGTTCACTCATCATTAACATTTATCTCTCAATAATCAAGTGGCTCATACGGCGCTACCTTTTCCAATGTTTAATGAATTCTTTCAATATGTGTGCTCATGAAGCCATATAATCAAGCTGGCAAAAGAAAAAGAGGAGCTCTCTGTAATGCTGTAATCCTGGCCAAGCTAAACCAGCCAGGCACATTTGCATCAAGAAAACTGGTAGAGAGGTATGTATTGCTTTAGATGTGGCTATGGTTATGTCTGGCTCAGAAGTTGTTGTTGAGTGATATGCTTCTTCTTGGAGTGCCATGTCAGAGACTGATGTTGGCTATCATGCACCTGAAACCATCTTTGGTCAGCATTTGATGCCATTTCATCCAAATATTTGAGTCTTTTCTCCCTCTTTGTCTCACTCCATTGACCTTTCCTCCATCACAAGCATATGCAATTCTCCTTTCCTCCGATGAATCTCAACAGTTTTCTTGTGAGTAATATTGCTCACTTATGAAAAGCCATCAGATAGCAGTAGGTCAATTAAATGACTTCCAATGCTGATCAGTTGTGAACAAACCAGCAAGGATATAGCCAGTTTCTATATAGATGGACATAAGGAACTGAGTCCTGCCCCACACTGTGTTTCCATTTTTTTTTACAAATGTGGACGTGCACTTCAAACATACATTTGAGGCAGTAAGGTGTTAGACTGGCTTGCCTACTAAAGATAGAAGTATTTCGTATTCTATTATAGGAAGAAATTTCGGCACCCAATAATTATGCTTGATAAAGAGGATCATTAGCACATTATATTATGTCATGTCATGTCTGTTATGTTATGTTAAGTTTTGTTATGTTATGTTGTGCTATGTTATGTTGTCAAATGTATACATGGATCCAATGCAGTCTATTGTCAAGAGTCTCTGCCCAAGCTGGAAGTTCCCCTTCAGGTTCAAGGCAAGACACTTTATGTGGACTTTGATACTGCCATGACTGGAAGCTTCATATCAAGGCAATATTGGGAGGATCTTGGCTGTCCTGTGCTTGACACTTCAGAGACACAGTATGGACCTGCTAGCAAGCACAAGCTACCGGTAGTGGGAACTTTTATTAGCCAAGCAACTGTCAGGGACTCTGTGGAGGCACGTAATTTACAGTTCACAGTGACTTAGATTCCTGATCTGAATTTGCTTGGATGGATGGCTGCCAGACAGTTAGGTATGTCTGTCAACAAAGTTCTAAATGCTACCGAACAATGTAGTACTGTCTTCAGCAACTTGAAACCAGACGTCCAAACTGCAAGAATGATGCCATTTATTATACAATAATTTTCAGGATTTGTGGAAACCTGATCTTGGATGGCTTAAAGATTATGAACTGGAAGTCAAGTTCAAGCCTAATGCCCAACCAATATTCAGGAAGGCATGACCTGTACCGTTTGCCATGGAAGCTGATTTGGAAGAGGCATATGACAAGGACATTGCCCAGCATGTTTGGGAACCCATACAATTTAACACCTGTAGTTCCAATCAAGACGGTTTTGTTCCTAGGACAGAAGAAAGCCAAGTTACCTGTTTAAGGTGACTATTTGGTAATAGACAACCCACAGTTAAAGGATCATCGCCATCCACTACCTCTTTCAGAGGACTTGATGCATAAACTAGGAGGTTGTTATGGCTTCACCAATATTGACATGGTTGATGCGTACAACCAGATCAAGTTATCTCCTCTAAGCCAGAGATGTTTAGCTCTCAGCACACACAATAGAGTGCTATTATAAAAGCGGTTAGCTGTTGGAATTAAGTCTGCTCCCAGTTACTTCCAACAGATTATGGATCAACTAGCCAAGGATCTTCCAGGAACTGCATTATATTTAGATGATATATTGGTAAGTGGAAAAGATGCAGAGGACCATGTTAATAATCTGCAAGAGAAAGGTCTCTGTTGTCAGCAAAAGAAATGCCCAGCCGAACGTCGAATACTTGGGACACCTATTATCCTATGAAGAAATTGCAAAAAGGCTCAAGGTTAATGATGTTTTGAAGATGCCACCACCAACTGATGTGTCCAGCCTAAAAGCATTCTTAGGTTCGGTACAATATTATGCAAAGTTTTTGCCATCTAACCTGGCTACTATTGCAGAGCCACTATATGAACTGACAAAAAAGAAGATTAAATGGTCTTTGGATGAAAAGCATCAGGAAGCTTTTCAGCAGCTAAAGACTCTTCTTTCTTCAGACAATGTCCTGGCTCGTTTTGATAGCAAGTTACCATTTGGACTTGCATGTGATGCTTCAAATGTTGTAATTGGTGCTGTTCTGTTTCATTGTTTTCCTGATGGAAGTGAGCCACCAACTACCAATGTATCCAAGACACTGACAGCCTGTCAAAGGAATTATAGCCAAATTGAAAAGGAAGCACTGGCTATAGTTTTTGTATTGAATAAGTTTAACTAGTACTTGTGTGGATGTCGATTTACACTGGTTGCTGACCATCAACCCTTGATCACTTTATTTGGACCAGGAAAAGACACACCATTGCTAGCAGCAAACAGACTAGCAAGATGGGCATTATTTTCCAGTCAATTCGATTACAAAATTGAATACAGAAGAACTGTTCATCATGCCATTGCAGACGATCTTAGTCATTTACCCTCAAACTATGATGCAAAATTTGACTGGGAGGAAAGTGAAGAAGATGTAGAAATGGTCTATGTGGTTAATGCCATTGATGATAAGGTGGCACTAGCAGACCATGGCTCTTTAGCTTGGGAATCTTCAAAGGATACAGTCATCGCTAGTGTACTACAGTTTGCTTGTGAAGGCTGGTCTCCAAAGAAGAAAGACAAAGGCTCAAAAATGCAACGCTACTGGCATCTTGCAAACTCACTCTCGATTTGTAATGGATGCTTAGCTTATGGATCCAGAGCAGTGATTCCTACTAGTTTTTGTTGATATGTTCTTGATTTGGTATACCTTGGATGCTTTGGAATGCAGCAAATGAATTAACTAACTCATACTGCATTCATGTTGTCATTGCGTATAATGTGGAGAGTAACAGAACAAACCTTCGAAGCCAGCAGTTCACCCATGGATGCTGCCAGGAAAACCATGGAGCCAATTACATCTTGATCATGCTATAAATTTCATGACTACCAATTGGCTACTGATTACAGATGCATACTCAAAATATTCATGCAGGCATCCGACTCAGTCAGTCTCTGCCAAGGCTACCATCGATCTATTAGATCAAGACTTTGCTAACTTTGGCTATCCACATACCCTGGTTACGGATAATGCCACAGCTTTCTCATCACAAAAATTTCAAGCCTGGTGCAAGGAACAAGGGATTTTTCACCTCACAGGAGCACCATATCATCCAGCGTCAAATGGATCAGCAGAGCAACTTGTTGAAACGTTTTAGCAGGCTCTTCGAAAGTCAAATCTTCCTCCAAGATAGGCACTGCAAGAATTTTTGATGAAGTATCGTCGAACACCAAATTGGAGTGGATACTCACCAAGTGAATTGTTGAATTCATGTCAGATAAAGACAAAGGTTGATATCTTACTGCCATCACCAGCACATACTGCTCAAGGGAAGCAGGCTAAGGAAACAGCCGAATCGCAAGTACAAGAGTCTGTGTTGAAGATTGTCCACACATATGAGGTTGGGGATCCAGTGTACACCTTATATTCTGGACCACATCAAGACAAGGAACCATGATGGGTTCTTGCTATAGTGACCAAGAGAAAAGGTACACAATGTGGATGTCTGAGTTTACCCAGAAGGAGACTAACATGGAGATGACATTTGGAGCAATTACGTCCACACCATGTTACTGAGGAGGACAACAATCCTGGTGATGATGTAGGACAAATAATTGCCACCAATGATCTGCTGTATTCCAGTCCTAAAGATACATTGAGATGAACATTGACAAACCTGATGTCGAAACAAACGACACCAGAGTATGGAATGCGTAACCCAAGACTATTGAAGCATCACAAAAAGCCAGTTCAAAAGTTTTTTACCTTCATGATGAACCTCAGGCTAAGTGGGGAGGTGTTGTAGCAATCATTTCAACAGCTTCTGACTGATAAGTCAGATTCCTGTTTCTCACTGTCTGGGTTATATTGGCTTACCAGACCGAGCACTGTGTGACTAATATTGGCTGTCTGGCTCAGTGTCAGTTCAGAATTCACTGAAATTTTCTATCAGGACATGACTGTGTCATAGAAGTATTTTTTATGGAAAGAACTTTCTAAGAGTTACTAGAAAATTTTAAAGTTTTAAAAACGACATTGTTAAATATAAAAAGGCCTGATTTTAGTAAGAAAATCAGTCTTCAGGAGTTAACTGCTTTGTAAATAAGTTAGATTGTTGTGAAGATATCATTAAAGGGATTTTTACTTATTACTTTGGAATTCCTTATTGTGTTTCCGTATACAACGAGTTACAAAAATGTCGGTTTCTCCACGTAGGTAACGTAAATAACAATATAGCAATAATAGATTACTTTAATTAAGGTAACAAATAACAACACATAACGTACAGTAAGCACGTACAAGTACAACCAAACAAATTCTGCAATGATGCCTCTTTATATACAGTAACTATTGCA
>JANTCA010090908.1:4862-21404 GCA_024741275.1 Chironex yamaguchii
TAATGCAATTAGCAATCTGATGCAATTAGCAATCTGACGCAATTAGCAATCTGACGCAATTAGCAATCTGATGCAGTTAGCAATCTGATGCAATTAGCAATCTGATGCAGTTAGCAATCTAATGCAAGTAGCAATTTGACGCAAATAGCAATATGATGCATTTTACCTTTAAAGTAAAGTCATTTGACCAAAAAAAGTGAGGTAAAAAGCGCATTAGAACTAATAGCAGCGGGGTGTAAAAGATGGGAAAACCCTGTGTAAAACATCTTGGAAATCTACCGGCCCCCTACCCCTTAATACATCCCCTGGGCCATACAAAGACCTTGGCTTCATAGCAGGTATCCTATCTCGATAAAAATGCATCAAGGTAGGCTTTGCCAATAGTTTCTAAATGTTTGCGGCACGTAGTCCAGACCCCATACCCTTGTCATGAACGACAAAGTCTAAGAAACAAGCAATGGCAAGCAGCGTTAATGCAATAGTTTACCTGTGGTAATAATTTCCAGGCATGGGATGATACCATGGAGAGTGCCTGAAAGACAAACTCAAGTTCCTCTTTTGGCATGAAATATGGTAGATTCAGGCGAACGAATCCTGGTCTGAAAAGATAAACATTATTTTCATTTTTATCATTACCTAAAGACAACGACAGCAGAAGCCAAGGCAATTTATACTCATACTCCCTTTTTTAATCCATGAGCATATTTTCTTTCCTCTACTTCTTTCTTTCAGTGTCTTACAATACATCTATTCTTGCCTTTCTTGTTGTCCTTTGCCTCTATGCTCAATGCTTCTCTCTATGGTCATTAGGTCCCAATCCTCCTCTTTAAATGGCCTATGTAGTATCTATTCCTTATTCTAAGACTAAGGCTTTCTAGGTCGAAAATTCGCGGATGGATCGTTATTTTCTGCAAACGGAAGGTAAAGTTAAAACATTTTTTCTACTTCATGGTCAAATATTAGAACCACGGCACTACAATTTTTGAATTAATCTCATACTACTGCCCTTGTTATTTGACGGTCATGATAATGTGCGGCCAAGGAAGAGAAGTCAAACTTTCTAAACCAATATTGATGTGACGGTTAAAGAACAAAGAGAGTTCAGAGAAGCAAAAAGCCCCGAATTCTTCCACTGTCTATTAAACTCGGAAAACTAGAGAGACTCTGCAAAGTTCTGTGATTTTCAAATCGAATCTCCGGCTGATTGCTCTTCAAAAGGCATAGCCACAAATAGATGCAAATCAATCACAAAATATATCCTCTTTTTCAAATTCTATTCTACATTTATTCTTGCCCTTGACATGAGCCCAATCGGCCCATTAATGATTCTAAGTAGATCTGAAATGTGTTGCAAGTACATAAGACGTAAAGCTCTTTAGGGGGTCATAATGACAGAGCTAGGGCAATTTTAATCTGCGATAAGGACCATGTATATAACTTCCATGTTTCAATTTTTCTTTTCCTTGGTGTCCGATAAATTATCGGTATTTCCTTGAAAAAGCGCTCGGAGTGCTTCAGTCAGTCTTCGAGGGGAAGGGCGTGCTTTAACAATTGTTAATGGGCTTGTTTATCACCGCTTGTTCTATGGCACATACAAAGGACTAAAAAACTGTCATTGTGAATCGAATTAGGGTAAGCTAGCGTAATAGGGTAGAGGCAGCGCTTACATGAGGCCATTATCAAAGAGGGTGTCGTTCATTAAAAAAAATACACTTTAGGAGAGGCAATCATTCGAGGCGGGCTCATTAAAGGGGCAATATTTCGAGGAAATACAGTATGTCAGGGCATAAAACCAAATACACGTACATAACAGCCGTACCTTAGAATTTCCCGCTCTGAATATTCTCTATATCTTCGAAGGTGATGGCGATCAAGGCGCCTAAGAAAGGATGGCAAGAGAAGTGGAGACGTTAAGAGTTTAATATTCTAAACCAGTACACAACAGGAGATTCAAGAGAATAACAACATATTTCATTTTAACGCATATTCATATTCGCGGTCTTGTCTTAGATTAATAAGTGGCAAAGCAAGAGAATAATGAATTAATCAGAAAACAAAGCAATTAAAGTAGAAAATTGTGAAATTAGAAGAAAAACAAGGGAATATGGATAACAACAAAAGACACAGGAAAAGCATACCAAAGATAGTAAAGAACAAGATAGAAAAGCAAGAAGGAAGGAAGGGAAACAAAGTAAGAGAAGAAAGGAATGGACGAAGGAAACAAAGAGAGGAGGAGGGAAGGAAGGATTGGACGAAGGAAACAAAGAGAGGAGGAGGGAAGGAAGGATTGGACGAAGGAAACAAAGAGAGGAGGAGGGAAGTAAGAGGAAAGGAAGGACTGGATGAAGGAAACAAGGAGAGGAGGAGGGAAGGAAGAGGGATGGAAAGAAAGAGATTGAAAAAAGAAAGAAACGTACGATATGTTTGTAATTGATACCTGGTACGATATGTTTGTAATTGATACCTGGTACGATATGTTTGTAATTGATGCCTGGTAAAATCGTAAAAACAAAGCGATTTAGATAACAACAACTATATTTCTATAATAATCTTGGTTGTCAGGTCAGTTAAGTACAAGAAATATCCAACTTACTGATCTTCCAGGAGTAAATGTTCAATTTGAAGGGCAACTTCCTCACTCATTCCAAGAAGTTTCTACAAACAGTAATGTCACAATAAGACAAAAATAAACATCAAAATATGGTTAGTATTACAACAAGATACTTCGATGGGATCATAGTTATATGCTAAGCAATGACAACAAGACATTTAAAGCAAATATATACAAGGGGGACAATCCTGCTCTTAGTCTGTTACCGAGTCGGGAGGCAGAGTCGCATTGACCCGACTCGAAAGCGATGCCTGCCATTTCATCCCGATCAATGTTTACAGTTGTATTTAGTATTGTTAGATAAACAATGGCTGAGCAGTTGACTGCATTCATACATAAATTTACAATCGATTTGAACATTTCTGCTTACAGTCCACTGCGTCCACCACCTGAAGAATCGACCCTTCGACCGTCCGTCTGTCAGTCAATCAGTCAGTAACTCAAAGTCATTTCATCATTCATTTATTTAATCATTCATTCATTAATCATGCATTCATTTCATCATTAATTTCTTCATTCATTCATTTACACACTTATTCATTCATTCATTTACTCATCCAATCATTTATTCATTCATTAATTTACACACTTCATCATTCATTCATGCACTCATTCATTCATTCATTCATGCACTCATCCGTTCATTTATTCATCCATTCATTCATTTATTTATTCTTTCATTTAATCCTTATTTTAATCACTCATTCATTCATTCATTCATTTAATCATCGATTTATTCATTTACTCATTCATTTATTTACTCATTCATTTATTTACTCATTCATTCATTTATTCATTCATTTCTCTTTTTTTCCGGGCCTGGTGGTCTTGCGACACTTACTTACTGCCTCCCATCTCCTTATCTCTTCATCCTCTTTGCTTTCTCGTGTCCATTCTTGCCAAGCATATCCTCGTTCGTTGATTCAAACCCTACCGCTAAGTGTTACAGTTGAGATTCCTGTGATAAGTGATGTGATATGAAAAGAGAACTCACTTGTGCATAAGGCCCCGCACAGGCACATCCAGCTCTCGCTTGAATTCCAAACAAATCATTCAAAACAGCACAAACAAAGTTATGATGCAGCAGCCGACCAGAATCAGGATGCTTTATGACAAATGAAAGAATTGGAAGCCGTTCAGCTTCGCATCCACCAAGCACAATTACGTTTGGGCATAAACTCATTCGATCAAACATCAGCCTAAAAAATTTCAAGACAAAAACAAGAAATATTGAAAATGTATTACTGCAAATTGGCGTCTAAGGCGAATATTTTTTCATAGTTTACGATGACATTCTTTTTAGAGTACTCTCTAAAAATGGGGGCGTTTTTAAAGAAAGGAATTTCAAACTACCCGACACCTATGTCAAGTCACATGAGTAACTAAACACCAGACTCTTTGACATCTGATACTTTTTTCTAACATAGAGAGAACATGTATCAACAAAACGTATTAATAACAAGAAAGTCAGACATTAGTCATTTGTTTCAAATTAATGATTCTTCATGCGTAGAGCTTACCAGGGAGGTTTAGATCCAGTACGAGCACGAGGCTTCAAGTGCGCAACTGATCTGCGCACTTTATGCGGGAATCAAACGTCACTCGTAATGACGACAGTCGCTCAGGTCAACTTTTTAAAAAAATCTCGTCGTGGCTATAGCGTCCACCATTTCGATACAGTAAATCTCCTGACTGTTTTTAAACTGAGATATTTAAACGCCACAAAGAATCAGTACGAGTTTGTTTTCCTAACTACGTGTGGGGGGGGGAGGATGGGGTGGGGTGGGGTTGTGGTGTCTCGTACTATTACTGGATCTAAAACTTCCTATTAGGAGTAGGTCCTTATCTTATGTGGGGCATACATCTGAGAGAGGAGTCTCAAAATAGCAAAAAGATTTTTGGATTAACTATCAAGGCGCGACTTAGTTTTGTTGCACTGAACTAGTCGGATTTAAATAATAAATAATAAAAATAATAAATAGAATTTTTATACAGTGTAGTCTATCAGTACAATCAATAGAGTCCTGTTCCTACACTTAAAAGGAAAACTTAAAAGTAAAATCCTATAAAACAATAACATTAAAAATATAGTTTATGCCTATGAAATCTGATTTAGTATACTCTAGTCTAGTACATCTAATTGATTCTACCTTGGTCAAGTCCAATTTCAACCAAATTAGTCATAACTAGCAGGATGTAACCTATACTAGGTCTAGATTTATTTAGCCAGCCTTTCTCTAGTGTCTTGAATTTTTAAGTACTGCTAACTCATTATAGATTTAGGATAACATTCAACAAACAAACATGAATCAAACAAAAATTATGTGTTAACGTAAAAAGTTTAATAATCTTACGTTACATTTCTGAAAATGAAAACACAGGCTTTCTTGAAAGCCTATAACTGTCTATAAACCAGGGTTTGAAATGAACGGTATCGCATTCCAAAATGCGGAAATGACCTAGTGCAATGCATAACTCTAAGCCAGCCACAAAAATTGCGATAAGAAGGTTTCAAAGACCGACAGTCATTTAAAGCATTGCTTCTTCATGTAAACATTGTTTGTACGATTTTGAAATTTGAATCATAATTTTCAATTGCTAAGCAAAATCAAACGGCAGAGCAAAGATTGATCATATAAATTTGACAACTAGAGGCCTGTAAACGACTTTAGCTATTACGTGTGTTACATCCTTGGTCTCATGTGCATTTTACGAGATTAACTTTGCCAAAATCTTAACGTTACGTAGACAGCAGGAAGAATGGCAGAAGTTACACATATATTCCTATTGGCTTGTATAACCAGTCTTACCAAGAAACAACAAATTAGTAACATCCACCAAAATATGTCATTAAGATTTACCTGGTTAACTCTCTTTCTTTAGCCATGATGACTTCATGTCCAATCGCCTAAAATAAGATAAAAACAATATTTATACTCTAACAAAGGACAGTGGAGCCTAAAAGCTAGACCGGCTTCTGTTAATCAAATTGAACAACAATCAATTCTCTTTAGATTGTGTGTAACATCATAAATTAAATCATATAGTATCTGACAACTGAACCTGACTCTCCTAAGTGCTCCAAACATTTCCTCAGCTGGGTAAAGGAAACCGTTGGAGCTTTCTGGGCTATTAAGTCTCTCTGTTTGTAGTCGACACCCAGATCTATAAAATACTAAACCTACAGGACATGAAACCAGCTTAATACGAACGTACAACTTCCTGGAGACGAAAATGATATATCCGCAACGTTTGGACGTAGAGACAAGTATTACGATAAATATTTAAACTCTTAATAAATCTAAAAGAAACAAAATTTGAATGCAATGAAAAAGGTACCTCTTTTAACTGAAACACCATGCCAGCTCGTATGGACTCTACAATCGCTGGAGTTCCACCTTCTTCTCTCATTTCAACTTCTTGTAAGTAGCGATGTGTGTTTTCGGTAACCTATATACATAAAATGTAAGAGTGTCGACTAAAAAACATTAGCATAGAACAATTGATCCAACACGGTCAGAACCAATGCTATTGATCAAATCTGGTGCAATAAAAACCCTGTGCTCTTAACTGATCCAAAGACGGAATTTCGAATAATAGGCCAAATGATCCAGTAAAGAAATTGATTCATTTTTAAAAAATTAATTGATGGAGAATGTGGTTACCTCTTCCACAAATTTTTGTTACAAATTTGCTTTGTAATATTTTGTAAACATTTTTACAAGCCAAAAGAAATTTTGAAAATTTTTGACTGGCATGTTACGGATATTTTTATAAGCTCCCGTTGTATGAGTCCCTTTCTCGAATAAGCTCCCATTCAAAAATATCAAATATAAAAAGCCCCCAGGGGCTCAATTCGAGGATTTACGGTAAGTAACAAAATTATTCCCTTTATATCTATATCTTTGTAGTATATATAAATAATCAAGTTAGGATACAACGTGGCTTAGTCAGTTTAATTTAGAATGACGTCAGTCTAGCCTCGTCTTGATGCTAGATGTAGCCGCATAACTTGACACGTGTGGGAGGGAGGTCTAGAAACTAAAGTTTGCTGACGTCATTTGGTCATGAAAATTCTTACTAGGCATACCAATTCCAATTTGAGCATGAAAATTGAATTGCAAAAAGTTAGAAAGAAGAGACGATCAAAGGATTATGAAGAAATAGTGCGTTTCTAGTTTCTGAAGTTGTTCTCGCAAAACTTTGTATGTGAATTTTGCGAGACATGACCCGAAATTCACTACAAGCAAATCAAAACTAAAAACTCGTATATGCAATCGACGCAAAACCTCATTACTTACATAAAATACGGACCCACCACCACCATGGTAAGGCACTGGATTTCGGAAACAGTGTTTCTTGGCTACCAATATACCTTAACAACAAGACAAATGAGTATTAAGGGAAACTAAGATCACCGATGTCAAATATTAAATAAACAAAGTAATAAAACGATATGAATTGGGAGATCTTTCCTCGTCGTATGTAATAATAGTACCAATAGCAACGAAAAGGGCTTTGTGACCAATTTGAGGGCGTTTTTGACAGAATATTCAATACATATCGAATAGAGAGAGCGCAAAGGCATAAGCCATAGGAATCCTATTAACAACTGAAATATGAACGGCGTACGTACAACAGACCTATTGAAAATGTGATTCGAAATTCATGCAAATATCAAATCGGATCTATTGAACGAGAGGGCGAAGGTAAAAAGCAATAGCAGGTTTGGCGTCTAAGCTCCCAAAATGAGATATAGCTTTCGTGAGCAAATCGTGATAATAAAAACTTCACTGAGAGCCGGATGGCATCATCATTAGCACCAAGTGTACTTCTAGGCCTACCTAGACCTAGAAGCTGGTTAGGGTGGTATCGCTTCCAATGGCATACCTGAGTGCTGGATGTGATGCAAGACCAACCAAATCAACGCAGCCAGCACAATTCACAAACAAACAAACAAACAAACATACGGTAATTGCTCGATTAAACGCTCCCTCTCGAATAAGCGACCCTCTTGATTAACCACCCCCTCTTTAAGCCAAAATTTGTAACAGGCGCCCCTCTCAAATACGCACCCCAGGGCGCTAAATTAAACAGTTTTGAAAACAAAAGGGGGGCGCTTATTCGAATTCATATTGGTACTATATCCACTTCCCATACAAAAGAGAATAAGTTTAAATTCTGTTAGAAGACACGAAAGAATGCTCATATTTCGATTATCTTTCCATCCTTCAGTATGGCGGTTATTGACAGGCATCCCCATGGAAGCATTTTGGTGTTTTTAATAAAGTCAAAATATCAAAATTGTATAAACCAAATGGACCTTGGTTATGTTGTCCTTTTTACAAACATACTCATGCAATATAAGATAAACATCTTTATACCTGGCGTCCCAGGCCCTCCTACAAACTTGTGTGTTGATATAAATACAGCATCCTTGTAGGTGCGTCCTTGCATATCGCTAAAATAAAGCAAAACATTTCATTGGTCTAGCCATGAATACAAGCCAAGGGTGGATGGGGGACTACCTTCCCCACTTTTACAGACCATGGTCCTTAGATTAATACTATGTAAGAAACAGTAATAATGCTGAATGAACCCTCTTGATCAAGTGGAAGCCAAAACTGCTCCTTCTGATAGGTTAAAGGTAAAGCCTTCCTTACATCATTTTAATGCATATACATTTCTCTTGTTTTACGGCTCATCCGAATTTCGAACGTCATAACTCCTGTGTCAAGTCGCTGACATAATAAAGGTCCCAACGTTGTTATTTATTAGGAGAGTTAGGAAAAAAGGAGGGTGCTTCCTAAAAGAAAGAAAAGCTATCCCTTAAAGGGCATGTTCATAAAAATTTTCCCAGTACCCCACTTCTTGTACCCCACTTTTTACCAGCTGCCACCACCACTGGGGGCATTTTTCTTTCTTAAAAAAAGGATTGTGTTTACAAGTTGTGGTCAGAGGTGGACATAGCTATAAACTTACAATTACAAGCGTAGTACATTGCAATGATTAAGAGTAATGCAACAATTTCGGTCACTTGTCCTCTAACTGCAGTATGAAAATAACACAGATACTTTTGAGAAGAAAACATAGATTGGGAAGATGATGTAAAAGATACGGTGTTATACTTACTCTGTCGATAATGGATTCATATTGATTTCACAATATGGTCCTAGAAACAGAAAGCGAGAATCATAAACAAAATACCTACTGTAAACAAAATATCTATTGCAAACAAAATATTTATCGCAAACAGAATACATATTGCAAACGAAAAATCTATTTTAAACAGAATAATCATCACAAACAAAATCTATTGTAAGCAAAACATTTATTGTAAACAGAATATCTATTGCAAATAAAATACCTATTGTAAACAAAATACCTATTGTAAACAGAATACCTATTGTAAACAAAATACCTACTGTAAGCAAAATGTTTATTCTAAACAAAATACTTATTGCAAACAAAATAGCTATCATAAACAAAATATGTATTACAAAAAAATATATGTTGTGAACAAGACATCGCTAAAAGCAGGAGCATACACTTGGAAAATTCAAACAACTTGCCTCAAAAAACAACCCAAACCCCTAAACCATGCTGAGAAAAATAAGAATGGGCTTATTAAACAAGTTTAAATAAGAATTCATACCTGCAGTAGCATAATCAAAGAATGCCAGTCCATTATATTTATGTAAACAGGCAGACACAGCATCAACATCAGTAATAATTCCTGTTATATTTGATGCAGCAGACATGCATCCAAGAAATTGCCGCCCAGTATTTTGCGGGACACTACGATATTCCTGCCATGAGACGAAGAGACGTGTGTCATGCAAGTCTCACACAAGAGGCTCTAAGGCATATATAAAAGGGTATTATACCTCACTTAGTCTGCAGTAAAGTAATGATACAAATTTATCAACACTTAAGGGGCAAGGACACGAGTGAGACCAAATAAACAAAGATTAAAATTGAAGGTAAATATCAACTGGTACAAAGAAAAACAAGACTTGATTTGACACAAATCAAGGCCTACCAAAATTTTAGCTCAAAAGTAAAAGATTTGGTCAGACAAATCGTTGGTCATCGAACAGGAACTGCATGCTTAACTACTGGTAAACACAACAGGAAGTAAACGCCGTCAGTATGTCGACCAAAATTATGAACCAAACAGGACTGGACACCAGTTAATTGGCTGCTAACTAGGCACTCAACTTTCAGATCTAGAAAGGAAACATTTGTGCTGCATTCACTTTAAAATGCCGTTGTGAGGAAGAGTGGCAAAGATGGCAAAGGAAAATTAGTCTGTATTTGAAAAGCTTTTAATGGTATTGAAAGGATGTCAATTCAGCAATGGCAATGAATTCTGATGAACTGAACAGTAGAGACAAAATAATAACCGGATCTTAAAAATATCTGGTCTGTCCTCAATATTCAAGCAGCACAGCTTCACATCACATGATTAGAAGGGGGTTATTTTTACCGATTACCTTGATAACATTTCCTCAATGGCACACACCTTTTCAAGAGCACAACCAAAATCATTTTTGAATATATACCCTTTTTAAAGTAAGTATACCCTCTCAGAGCAAAATTAGAATAATCAAAATGAAACGCAAAGTTTGTCATATGTTCCTATTAAAAATGCAAACCTTTAATTTTTCTTCCAGATCCACAACATCTAATCTCCCATCAGGACATTCTTGGATACAAACCAGCTATTAAAAAGTGAATGATCAAGTAAAGTTTACCATGTGAAAGTAACATACTAGAAACCCAGTTACATAGATATTCCACAAGAGATATCAATGAAAAAATAGTGACTGAATAGATTTTAACATCAGTCCCCAATGAGATTACATATTGCATATCAATAACGCTAGAAAGAAATTAGAATTTGTTAAGCATAAATTCTTTACATACATGAAAAAATCAGCCAAGATGCCCCACATTCTTAGCATATATTCTATGTTAATCTACATGCTTACAATCCGACATTTCTCAACCTCGACATAGAAGACCAAAACCGTTTGAAATTTCCATTTCCCTTTTTCGTTCCATTTTCCTCTTTCCTACCTAATAGTATTTCCCTCTGCCATTTAATTTTCCGTTCCCCTTTTTCCTAAATTTTCTATTAAGTGCTCTACCGCACTCTGGTTATGACTTTCATTCCCAAGCTGACTACTTCAAAGGTAGTAATCTCAAAGGCCGGCAGATTGATCGTTTCTGTCTCCAAAAGCACAGTAACCTTTAATTAGTTATATATTAACCACAAAATGTTTTGAACTAATATCAAGCTTACCTCTGCTCCTAATTCTCTCCATGGTAACAGATTAGAATGATGCTCAAACATACTCACAAAGACGACCTTTAAAGATAAACAAACAAGTATAAATACCTAAACCAGTACAGCTAGATTTCAAGATCAGAAAATTAAGATGTTTAAGTAAGCTATGTTGTAATATAACCCATGGCAATGACTTCTTTGCAGTTCTACTAAGCAGGTTTGAATTCATGACAAGATTGAAAACACATATCTACTAGGTACTTGCCATGTTCTTTTCCATGTGCAAATGGAGAATATAACTCTGTACTGTTGACAGGTTTAGTTCTATTTTATTGAATCTTCTCTCAAGAACTTATCCATGCACACCTTACTCTCATCGCAAGAGAATTTGCAGGAAACTTGATTTGTTCTTTCCTGGAATCTGTACTTTAACTAAACTTCTCAACTTTTGAATAAAAATAATTTTTGTAGACTACAATATATATCTTAACTTTGTGTATTACTAACGCCATTACTGATGTTGCTGTGAAGGACAGACACTTCCCAAGCACTTAAGGCCAGTATTTAACAGTCTGATCTGAATACTTCATCATTAAACTTTAATGACATATCTAATGTATTTAATTGCTACCTTGGTTACCAATGATGCATACATTTGGATTCTCACTTATAATCATTGACAAAATTTTAACACAAAAATTGAAAATTACCAACTGTAAAGTCTGGAATTAGTCCAGACCTCACCACAACAAAAAATAATAATGACTTCTCATAACATTGCTGTACTTTTAAATTCCTTTTAAAATATCCTTCTTGTACAATTACATTTATAATTCCACACTGTATTCTCAAGGCAAATATAGGGACAGTGGAATTATGAACTTATCTTGAATAATAAGACTAACTATTATATTAGTAATGAAGAGGAAGATAAAGAAATTTTTCAGTTCTATTATGACTTACTGGGGGCATCCTAAGATTAAGACTGTGAATAAGTTTATGAACAGCTCCAGTACATCCATGACCAACAAAAATAACACTGTCTTCTTCACTAGCATTAACAGCATTTCGGATAACATCCCTAGCAAAGAAATAGAGATTGTGAGCAAACGTGAAAAATTTCAGCTTCAGTAAACTATAGCCTATATTTTTAAGCTTTTGAATAAGCTATTAACTTTTTCTAAATGTTGTTTTACTCATGCATACACCAGCATAATTGATATGATATAATAGGAACAGCTTTATTACCTTGCCTCATGCCTGAACAAAGTGGATTGCATCGAAGTTACTGTTGTAGTGGTATGTGTGTTCCCATAATAAGGGAGAACTTCTTCAGATATAAAATCTTCAATGAATTTTAATGACCTAGTGAAAGAAATGGTGAAAATGAAGGGTAATTTAGATAAGAAAAATACAAAATGGTTACTATAGACACAACATTTCTTTGCCATTGTATAATAAAATGTACGACTAAGATTAAATAACTGTATGAATATAAAATACCACAAAGCAATCACATGCTAAAATTTTGTTAAGATGGAGCCTTCCAGTGTACTAACAACAAGCTCAAACATATTTTTGAGGTGAGATGCACTAGACCACTGAATTATTACTTACAATATAGCGTACAAGCCTTTCTGTTTAAGATGTGTGATCAAAGATGTCTGTGCATACCACTTCCAAACATGTGTTAAAAATTGTGCCATATGTCAACAAGTCTATGCCTTAATGTATTATTTGCTTTTGCATTGGTTATAGTTGCAGTGTAAGCACATTGAAAACAATATTTTTGTGGTAAAAAACCTGAAAATTACATTACAAATTTGTGGTCATATACTAAAACTTTCTTTTCTGACAACTTCTACTCTGAGGAATGCCAGAAGAAAAAAGATTTAAGTGTGTGTTCAATACAATGCTTCAGGATCAATAGCACATTTGTAATTATTAACAAACCCAGGTGATGGCCTTAAGGCGTATTCAAATAATAACCCTCTTTGAACTAGCACTCAAAGTGACTTCACATGGAAACCATTACGACATATTTTATAGTAATTTTGTCAATTCAACATACCTTCCTGATGCTATGTAATCACAATATATAACTAAAAATGTAAGAGAATATGAAAAATAAATAAGCAGTGTAAGAGAATATGAAAAATAAACGAGCAGTGTAAAAGAATATGAAAAATAAATGAGTTTTCACAGAGGAATGAGTGATGCAGGGGTGGCACTAAGAGAGACAAACCATGGGCATGACAGAAACATTTTATTGCAAAAACAATAATTGCATAATGCACCTAAATGCATTGATTTGACTTTGATGTTAGACAACTGTTGCCAGTTAGACTGTGATTCATCACTGCTAGCGAGAGAAGGCAATAAAGATAATGATACAAATGTTTTAGGGTTATGACAGTCTCTTAATAATAACACAACAAAACTCTTTCTCTTTGCCAGAATGTAGCGGGCTGAATTTATGGCAACCCCTGGTGCTGCCAGTGTAATGAGCGGTGTTTGGTCAAACGTATATCATAAATAAGAATAACAAGTAAAGTTAAAAACCGTACCATCATGATTAATTTTGGCAATACTTAAAATCAAAGACAAATTTGCAGGTTAATTATAAGCAACCGTTTTTTCAGATCTGATCCTTTTTGTATGTTTAAATAAGAATTACAACTACAGCCGTTGAAAAGATAAAAGAAACAAACCTTAGTCGTATCTAAAGATTTGTTACTGTAACTTGACTCACCAAACTAGTCTTACCTTTTCTGGGTCCATAAGGACCTGAAAATGAAACGTCACGGCCAATTATATTATCGTGGACATGACTGAGTAGACATTCACTGGTTTCTTTCGAACTTTTCTTCTTTTTATAACTACCAGTCTTTGATAGTTTAAACATAAAGCCGTCCACTACATGCTCGCTTTGAAACTCGTAAAATTTTCTGCCACCAAATAACTGGTTTTGACTATCGTCCAGTTCCATGCTTGACTCGGCAAGAATATCCAAGGAGTCTAAATGTCTATTTTAACCTCAATGCAGATGGTTATGAAAACATAAGCACCGTCTCAATATCATATCTGTTAGCACACTTTCTTTGTCTAATCAAGAGATGTCGTGACACGAAATTGTCTTGTCTGGGCAGACACTGCTAGTAAATTGATATGAAATCGCTCCTTAATTCACCTTATATCTTGTACCGCACTAAGCCTAACTAATTATCTATGAGTTAAATTCTAATATTAAAAAATTTATGGCGAATGAAAGACAATCAAATCACTTGGAGCTGTAGCTTGTAGAATGATGTTGGTAAAAGGCAACGATGCTCACCATGTTTTTGCCTCGTTTTCATTTTGATCGCTGCCAAAAAATCCCGCCATTAAAACCATAATTAATTTTTGCTGCTTTCAATAAAAAATATTCTCATTTTCTGTTATTCTGCCTGAAAAATATTATCTTTAGCCCTGAAAAGCACTTTTGAGTCAATAACTTTGTGATTTCTCACTGTCATGAACTTCAGCAACTGCGTGCTTAAAAAAGAAAAGTTTCATTTGTAGGGCCTAATTAAATATGCGAGTGGATAATCAAGAATGATTACTTTTATAAATTATTATACACATTTGATATACATATAAACATGAAATATGTAATATAGCTGAAAAACAAAAAAGGTTCCACCGAGATTTGAACTCGGATCGCTGGATTCAAAGTCCAGAGTGCTAACCATTACACCATGGAACCGAACGACGAGGATGGGATTCGAACCCACGCGGGCAGAGCCCAATGGATTAGCAGTCCATCGCCTTAACCACTCGGCCACCTCGTCTTGTAGATCTTTTTGGGTATATTTAGTATGCATTCTAATAGAGGTAGTAAGTTATATTGTAATATTCAGACTACCAGTTGGCGAATTGTTTCTCTTTCACCATTATCACAACTAGTTATTAGTAGAGCGATCCACGTCTTACTTATGTGTACAATGTATATGCAGAATCTATATGCATCATTCATATGTCATGTATATGTACTATGTAAATAGGTCGTGTATATGTGCTATGTATATGTACCACGTATATGTAACATGTATAGGTAGTAATATGTACACTCTACATGTAAGATTCATATGTACCTTGTATATGTATGGGCAAGCACTGCATATATTTTTTGAACAATTTATAAAAGTTTTTAATAAGCATAGGGGCCGTTCAAAAATTACGTCACGCAAAGTTTGACATATTTTGACCCCCTTCCCCATGTCACAAAAAGGAATGACCCCCCCTGTGATGTCACAAACTTTAGTTTTCAAAAATTGTGTAGAGTTAGCAAAATGCAGTTAGCAATGGAAAACAACAGAATCTTGAAATAATGAAAGAGAATACGTGCGATTACTGATATACAAACAATAGCTAGACAGAAAAGAAAGTCAGGCCGATTTCACGATGAGCGTTCGAATGTTTTCAACTTTGAAAACCCAGTGTTCATTTCCATTTCCTAACGCATGACATCGAACGCTCATTACACTTAAGTGTAATATGAATCTGTATCTTACTGAGACTTCAGGTTCTACTAAGGGGTTATGTTTTTGTGAAGGAATTGGCTAAAACTGGATAGATACTATTTTACGCATGTGGGACATCACATTCCTTTGAGTCCTCTCCCCCTCCTTCAAACGGTGTCACAAACTGTGACAATTTGTCTACCCCCCCTCCCCTTGGTGCGTGACGTCATTTCTGAACGGCGCAAATTAGGAGATTGTTGGCTTATGCCGAGATTATGCATTTCACAGCCGAGATGATGCATTTCAATGATGCACTTCACAGCCGAGATGATGCATTTCAATGATGCACTTCACAGCCGAGATGATGCATTTCAATGATGCATTTCACAGTCGAGATGCATTTCACAGCCGAGATGCATTTCACAGCCCAAATGATGCATTTCAATGATGCATTTCACAGCCGAGATGCATTTCACAACACTTCACCAGACTTGTCAGTCCTGCATTGCCATTCTCAGTTTCTGTTTTTTGATAGATGTATCCTTCCTAATGGCATCAGGGATAGACAGTTTCCTGTCTATAGTTTTAGTGTAGGCAGGATTCCACAAGAGAAGAGTCAATACCACGTCAAAGAAATTTGGTTGTCCTTGGGAGATCAAGAATTGAATCAAAAAGGAAAAACTCCGTTAATTCATGGGATATCTATTCCCCATGCCTACCAGTATTTCACAGCAAGTGTTTACAATAAATATGATGCGCTCTTTGAGAATTTATAACACAAAAACATCTTTGGCCAATCAAAACTATTATTACTAGAACCATCCAATAACACAAACTCATGTGAACGGAAGTGCAATCAACGCCCTACAAAACTGTATTATTGTATGAATGACGCATATAAAAGTAACTTACTTCAATATTCATAATTAGAACATCACATGTATCTAAGTCATATCGTAAAATTAGTCCAAAATTCAGCTCATGAAACCATCAAGGGAGATTCTCCTACTTATTGTCTCAGTAGCTCACGGTTCTTGGTACACTATAATGCTCAAAAAACAAATGGATATGAAGTATGTTCTCAAACCAAATGGATATGAAGTATGTTCTCAAACCAAATGGATATGAAGTATGTT
>JANTCA010090908.1:28981-52112 GCA_024741275.1 Chironex yamaguchii
CAAGATATAACACAGGGAATAGCAAGATATAACACAGGGAATAGCAAGATATAACACAGGGAATAGCAAGATATAACTCGGGGAGTAGCAAGATATAACACAGGGGATAGCAAGATATATCTCGGGGAATAGCAAGATATAATACAGGGAATAGCAAGATATAACACAGGGAATAGCAAGATATAATACAGGGGATAGCAAGATATAACTCGGGGAATAGCACTACGTAAATCAAGCAAGCATTAGTACGAGTAACGAATGGCATCCAATAACAAAACAAGAACGAGTTTTAACTTGTTAAAATCAAAAATTAAAACAGAAAATATCATAACACGGTCGTGAGCAAGTGTAATGAGGTTAAGGAGAGTGCAACGTTAAAGGAGAAGGCGATGAGGAAACGATATGAACAAAGCACGTGCATTTTGTAAGTGGATAGTGAAAAGTATACCGAACATCGTAGTGAATTGGACAAATAAACGTGCATCATAAGTCTTGAATCACAACGATGATGTGTGCCACTTCTTTGGGATGATGTGCAGACTGTCTTTGTATCTACCACGCAGCATATAATCTACCACACCAAAGAAAGATAAAAAACATCACCTGTTGAGTACTATTCAATGAGATGGAGTCTTGGGGATCTTTACCCACAGTACGTACCATGGAACAATATGGCATAAATTTAGTCTCCTTGCCATTCGTATTAAACCCACGTGGTAGCGACCCATTCATAGTTTCGTTGGTTTGAATGCTTCTCGATTGCTCTGGATCTTCACGGCATGGACGAGATGATACGAGCGGGATGGACAAGACTACGCCATTTCCTGTGCCAACCCAGAGACGATCATGGGTCAGTAACAAAGCAGTGATGCGGACAAAAGAGAAGCCAAGTTTGCCAGTCCCTAAAAGATCAAGATGCAATAACACATTAGTAGATCAAGTCTTGGCAAAATGTACCATTAAAACAACCTAGTTAAATCGTATATCATTAAAAGGTAAGATCAGTTTCATAACATACAACCTTAACGACACATACATCACACCTAGGCCAAGGTTTTGGTAAAGGTATCTGCGAAAGATTTCAAGTGTACTTCCTTAAATTCTTTGATTTTGCTAAAGGCTATGGCCTCTTCATACTGAATGTCCATGGCCTTGGGGTATTTAGTTTTGGTAAACATTGCTAAAATATGGCACACGATTTGGTGTCACAAAGAGCAGAACCCATAAGTGCATAACAAACCAATAAACACATTCCTTACCCAGCATTTTACTGACATATGGTTCAATGTCGATGTCTTGTAGATGATGGTATGTGTGTGCATTATATAATCTTAATGTACTATCCAGTCGAATGGAGACCCAGACTCCATCCCCTATATGTGCCAATTGGCGCACTTGACTCTCCCGCCGAGGGTGGGCATCGAATGTTTTCTGTCAATACAAAAAAGGATATGTGTGAGTGGTAAGAATGGCACATGGAATTGGCTATCATGAACACTAGACATTGACTCAGCAAGGAGTGTCTACCTCAAAGAATATTCAGCTAGATGTTTCAAGATAAGAAATTAAACCCTACTTATAATAAAACATGTGAATATTGAATGTTCTGTGAATACAATTACGGGTTTTGATATTTCATTTACGAGGACAATTCATCTCTCCTTAGAACACAGACATTGCCCTTTCTAAGGTATTATTGTATCGATCATACAACACTGAAAAAATCCTAAATATCTTGTGAACAAAAAAAAAGCAAGAGAGAAAAAGAAAACATTAAATTAAGCCATCCAAGTGAGTAAATAATGCAGAAAGTGACGGTAAACATAACAGCTACTTTGCCATGCACAGGCAATGATTTAACACAACAACGCACTCAAAACTTTACAATTACTTTTGTTCAAACCGTGTTCCTTATCACAAGGTCGAGAGACCACTGCTAGATAGTGATAAGAAGAAAGACAAACATTCATGTTTGGCTTGATAGTTTAGATGCCAACGAGTTCTACAGTTCTGAAGTTGTCAAAAAGAACCTATTCAAACAGAATTTCCCAGTAATCAGAGGTACTTGGGCAGTGTATGAAGGAGATGGAACATTTAATACTCACAGGACTTATACCCGGGAAGCGCAAACTGGTCGCCATGGTCGCCAACGCCACGTGGCACGACCGATTGGTTGACTGATGAAGGAGACTCTGCTTGTTATTGAAAAGGGCTCAGATTCACGTCATAACTGCCATACGTGTTTTTAAAGGTCAGAAAAATAGACTCATAGTTACTGACTCATGGATTATCCAGGCTTATATGACGATTTTCAAAGGAACTGTAATGCCATGCTAAGCATTTGACATTCAGGGCGCCAAGGTGGCAACGGTGCAGGGCCATGTTAACATTGCTAATGAAACGACGTTAGATAGCACAAGGGCTCTCATACCAGAAAGTTGCCACTTGAAACCACTCAAATGTACGCAGAAAGGACGAGGGAATCCTACGGCACCGGCGATAGTGAGTCTCCTTTGAAGTGCAACAGTAAGAGCAGATGCAGAAAGGACTAGCTGTCATAATATTGCTGGTACATTCTATTACTTTCTTGAACTGACTTCTAACCTCAAATTTCATGTATTCCTCTACTTTTTAAGTAATCAAAATAAACAACGGTGTGCTTGTAGAGACCAGAATGAACTATAAACCATTTAGGTAACCAAGGGACATACGTTGATGTTACCTATGGTGGCTTTTGTATGTACCCACATAAAAGGATGTGGTGTACTAACTGCGTTCCAGTTACACCAGGTACAGTACTTTTCTGGTGAGAACTGACACCTTGAGATTTGAAATCCGAAGCCTTAAGCCCTTTTTAGCACGTGAATACTATACGTATCACACAACCACACCTTGCCTTCTGGTGAACTAGACGTATGAGGCCTAAGTGTCTTCAGAGAACCAAACAGGACATTATGCACTTCCATAACATCATGAAATGATATAGAGAATTGAGGCTATTGAAATGTGGGATGGGAAGAATAAGGTGAACAAAGAAGAAGACCAATGAAGGTGTGCAAACGATAGTGGAAAGTATTACTTAAACTCAAAAGAGATGGATTGGACATGTGCTACGTGGAAATGGAATGTTAAAGGAAGTGATTGAAGGAAGGGTAGACTGTACAAGACTCAGGGGTAGGAAAAAACTGGTAATGCTGAGTGGCCTAAAGGAAGATGGGTGTGCCAACAAAAAAAAAAGAACGGAGAATAGAGTGATATATAGGAATTGGATGCCAAAAGGGATCTGTTACAAGACATCACTAGAGCGAGAGAGAGCATTCAGTGATTACCTACCTCAATGCGCATATTTTGAGGATTGATGACTTGAATCTTATTTCTGTACCCACACCAAACTTTGCCATGGATTGCAGTCATACATCGAATGGAATGATGTGGCCTTCCAAGATCAAGGAGGTGATAGTTACTGAGATCCCAGCGCCCATCTACAAAACAAAACAGGGAGACAAGATCATATTTTTAAATGCACAACGCGACATCCAGGGCAACGGCTTACAAGAGGGTGACCAGGATGGCTTGTGTCCTAGGGAAAGTGAGGATTACACGAATTGAATTAATAAATGTCCTTTGGCGCTTCTTATTCAGCTGTTTAGATCTCTACACTTAAAGACCTATTCTGGCAACATCCAAATACGATTATTTATGACAGAGGTATTCTTATATCCTGTTGACAGTAATAATATCCGATGGCAAGGGCCTCTTGAGCCTCGCAGAAGGCACTCGTCTGAGGTAGAATGTCTACAAATCCACTAACCATTTTTGCCGACTGCGTTTACGGAAACGCAATTTTATCGGTGTCTGTGTCGGTGTGTGCGTGTGTCTGTCTGTCTGTCTGTCTGCCTGGGCTCTACGTTTTGAATGTCTTGAAATACAAACTTCTAATAGTAGTAAAGTACGTCTTAACAATATCTAAGTCAAGTTGTCATAGCACAAGGGTCAAGTATATGAACATAATCTTAGATTCCATCCTTTTTTATAACCTGCCCTAAATGACTTGATGACATCAGACATGAGAACAACAATTGTTTACAGTTTAAAAAGAATGACCTAATGATCTGTTTTCACCTTCTTTTGCTAGTGGCGTGCCTTCGACTAAAAGGCAATCCTTACTGTAAAGTTGTTCAGCTCAATAAGAAGGGTGGCACGTTTGTCAATGAGTAACCTCTCGTTCAGTGTCAACGTGATTGCCCCTTTCAGCTCTTATTAAAAAGAGAACACTCAGGTCAGTCTACCATTACCAGCATTAGAAGCATAACATATACGAAGGGTCTTTCTATGTTTTTCAATTTGTTGTAACAAAATATGTGGTTCTTCCTGGTCTTATTTTGTGTTTTTTTTTCTAGTTGCCTAAGAATGTTCGAATTACTTACCTGGCCTTCGATGAAAAATAGCGACTGTACCATCGGCCAAAGCAGCCAAAACGCGCCCTTTAATATGTCTAGAATAAACAAAGAGGTGTTCTTTACAGACAAAGGACATGGATAGAAATATATATGCTTGACTCGAGTTTTCGTGAGTCTAAATTAGTAACATCAGTTAGTCAAATTTCAAGGTCTGGTAATAAACAAAATGCTCATCTAAAACGTATGAAATGTACCATAACCACCTTGCCAATTTGATGTAAAACTATTAATAAGTTTTCCTGGCTTAAATACAACTAACAAATCTGCGATGTTACAAGAAATAATACAAACAAATGTCAATTGGATAATATGTAGCCCTATTTAATTCAGTGTTGGTTGCTTAACTACGACAGTACTGTACAATAGTTCGTCTAGCGTTAACGAATTTTGTGATTCAAATCCTCAAAAATCTATAATACGGCTATACTTACACGATACTTAAAACAGAATCTTTTAATTTTGCTGACTGTAAGCACTTTCTGGAATTCAAGATCACCGAGTGGATATAAACCCTACAAGAGAAGTGTGACAATGTCGCCATATATTCTAAAGCACGACAGATGAAGACAAATAGAAACATCAAGAAAAAAATAAGGAAAGGAGAAAGGGAAGCATTATTGCCAAGGTGCCACACCACATAACAACATAAATGAGTTATGGCCAATGAACATCTCTTCATATGTAAAACATGAACTGACGAACACACACGCGAGCAATTTTCTTCTTCTTGTCACTACTTACTTCTTACCATGGATAAATTTCGAATGGCCTCTTTTGCTAAACTTAACATACCACTTACACAGATTGTCAGTGCTTTCGGATGCTGGGTCACTGTATGATTGCTAAAAGGCGCATTCGTGGCCAAGTATCCATGAATAATCGTCTGATATATAATTGGTACATGCATGGAAATGTTAAAAAAAGCAATGAATTCAGGTCTTCGCATTACAAGATATGGATCTCCGTGGACATAATGAGAGATAGCAATAGCCATGTCTACCTGTAGTTCTCTATACTGTATATTAGAATGTACATGAAAAACTGAAACATTGACACCATAATATATTTCAGACTTCAGAAAAAACAATTTCTGTGTTATAAGGAGAGATGAATTGTCCTCATAAAAGCCTCTTAGTGATATTAACTTCCTCCATGGAGGTTATGTTATCACGAGGGTTTGTTTGTTGATTGGTTAATTTTCAAAATATCCCACAAAGCTGTTAAGGTATCGTTACGAAATTTGTGCCATATGTTGCTAGACTGACCCGCTCTATCTGACTCTTTTATGGGGAATGACCCGGATCAAATCCAGGATTCTGGATCACTTCGAAATTTTTGGTAATGATATCTTCATAAAATTACAACCATGAACTAGTAAAGAAATCCTCGTGGGGATATCGGTTGCCATGGCGCCTATACGTACAGCCCATATTTACCTATATATAATACAGCTCATTTAAATGTGGGGAAACTGGGAATCCCATCTTTCCCTATTAGCTTGGTGGTTTGTGCTCTCGGGGTACTTCTAGTTAGACAAGTGATTTTAGTTATAATGTCAAGCATTAATTCCAACAACCCAAGAAGACGAAAATGTAAACACATACTGATCAGAATATAATCGCAAAAGGAAGTAACAAGTGATCTAAAGATGCTTTTGGCTTCGTCATGATTCACTCCACTGCCAAGCACAAACTACAATGCCTGTGACTACATGCCTTTCAGCTCTTTAATGCAAGACTAAGTCGAAAGCTCTCTTCATACCGAGTGCGTGTCTGCCATAAAAGAATTTGTTTGTGAAATTGAAATCCGATGTGAAGACTGATGACAGCACCTTGCATACAGCGTTTAGAAAGCGACAGCTGTCCGTAGAGAGAAGACATCTCATGCTTGCAGATCAAAACTGCAGTTAAAGTTTGTGACTGCGATACGACAACATTTGTTGCAAAATTAGGCATCAGTACAAACCTTAAAAACTGTCTTACGTAAAACGGACATCTATACCATTATTTGTGTAGACCCAATCGCACAGAAAATTGGCAACCAATTTGATCAACCGACTTTTAAAGCCAAAGATCGTCACGAATTACTCTACCACTTTCAAATCAACAGTTGTCATCAGAAATCAGGTCTTGAGGATCTTAAGTTAATCAGTTGCCTTCAAATGCTAAGCGCATGCTAACTTAACATAGCATTTCTAAAACAATGCTTGTGCTTACACTGGTGCCTAGCTAAAGGCATTAGGAATATACCACAAAAAGGATGCAATTACAACGGCATGTCAACGGTCGGGGTAGACAAGCAACCAAAATTCATGCATCTAATCTTGTGACTGTACATGGTCTGGTTGACTTACTTGCCAGACTGTGCTCCAAGCCACATAGTCGGTAGTGCACTGGTGGGTTTTGGTACAGACCCATCAGTCTGATCCTCCTCGAGTGCTGCTTCCTCTTCTACTTGGATCCCTGTGATAGATCCTGTTGATTCTACACTTTCCGCTAAAGAATAAAAGACGAATATCATAACCTGTTATGAATCTATGCTGCATCATTTTTGGATTCATATCATTAAGTAATAAGTGTGAACATTTTATACCATTGGGGACAAGGTAATAAATAAAAAGGTTTCCTACTGGGGTTGACTTGTAAAATAGTCCATGTGAAAGTCAGAACAACGTTTTCTATCACACGCAGATGGATTAATCAATAAAGTTTAATACATTCCAAACGTTTTCATTTTCAATTTAATACTACCATTAATTAGGCATTCACGCGGTAATTCTAACAAAGTCAGATACCGTTCAGCCTTAGCAAGATCAGATCGGATCAGTTCATGCTTTAACAACTTAACAATTGGACTCGTTGTCAGAAAAAGATTGTCACTGGATCCTTCCCCATCAAAAAAAGATTAAGACTGGATCCTTCCCCATCAGCAAAAGATCGACACTAAACCCTTCTCCATCTGAAAAAGATTAAGACTGGATCCTTTCCCATCAGAAAAAGATCGACACTAGATCCTTCTCCATTTGAAAAAGATTAGGACTGGATCATTTCCCAACAGAAAAAGATCGACACTAGATCAAAGATCGACACTAGATCCTTCTTTATCTGAAAAAGTTTAAGACTGGATCCTTTCCCATCAGAAAAAGATCGACACTAGATCCTTCTCCATTTGAAAAAGATTAGGACTAGATCATTTCCCATCAGAAAAAGATCGACACTAGATCCTTCTCCATTTGAAAAAGATTAGGACTGGATCATTTCCCATCAGAAAAAGATCGACACTAGATCAAAGATCGACACTAGATCCTTCTTCATCTGAAAAAGATTAAGACTGGATCCTTTCCCATCAGAAAAAGATCGACACTAGATCCTTCACCATTCGAAAAAGATTAAGACTGGATCATTTCCCATCAGAAAAAGATCGACACTAGATCAAAGATCGACACTAGATCCTTCTTCATTTGAAAAGGATTAAGACTGGATCCTTTCCCTTCTGCAAAATAATGACACTGGATCCTCTCCCTTGTCAAAAAAGATCGTCGTTGGACCCGTTCTTGGCTGACAATTTCCATTGGATCAGCTATGGGCACGTGATTACAACTAAATCTCAACATCACAGCTATATCTCTTTCAATAAAAGGTTTACTTTCTAAAACCAGGTTAAGCTACAACTGACCTAACCATAAATAACTTGAACAATCTTTTTGTGGTACAAAACTTGAAAATCGCCTTGAAAGTTTGCGACATTAAGCTAAAAACATACTTAAAAACCTTTAAGTGTGTTTTTCGCGCAATGCCGCAAATTTCTAAGACAATTTTCAATTAATGACTTGTTCAAGTTGCTTCATCCGACAGTAACACTCTGTCTATCGCTCCTCAAAGTGAGCAAAAAATTTCATCCATTGTTCAACTGCACATGAGACTATGAACTGATCACAAATGTGAACCAGGTGTTAATGACGATAATCACAAGCAGATGTGTAGTTCAGCATAACTCCTGTTCAATATACAAAAATTACATTTTTCTTAGGGGAGATACACTACCCTAAGATGCTCTTTAAGTCTTATATTTTTTTAATTTAACTGCGCCTGTTCTCGGACGAGTTCAGCCAGTCTCCTGCCCAGAACCAGCAGGTTACTCTTGGGGAAGTAGGAGGGTGTGTGGTGAAGTGAGCCCCCAGCAAATTAGCTAATCAAGCCCGTATGTTACTCATAAGTGGGCAGGCCAAAGCAGACGAGCACCATTATCGTCAAGCTCTCTGGCCTTATAAGTTCAATTTTACAACACCTGCTAAGCGCAGATTCTGCTCATTTGGAAAATCAGTTCTGATTTTACATTTAGCAGTCGAATTAAAACGATTAGTACGTAGTTGTCAGTCAAAGGCTCACACCACATTAAGGGTAATATGTTGCTTACTTTAAAAAGATTGGACTTAGATAGAGGATATGAAAGTAATCAAACTGAATTAAGTTCCTATGGAAAACGTATAGATTAATTCTAAAATTTCACTAAATCAGCCACATTTTTATCTCACTCTAAATACACTCATGGTACTTTGAGTACGATACCCTTAGACTTAGTTATCAACTGTTCCTTGACTTTAACTCGGCCCTTCGAATAAAGAATTAGCTGATTATGATGGAACTCAGTGAGAAGGGAGGTAAACGGTGTCACCCAGTCAGAACCCTATCATATAAAGTAGCCTTTCGATACTGCATTTCATATTAATTTATTATCTAAGGCATGTCAGGTATTATAGAAATCTTTGTAGCCAAACGTAAGTCTGTAACGGTCAAAATTTTTCAATTGATCGAAGTTTTATAGCAAAAATTATGACGGATGCTAAGTCAGTAGACCACGGACCAGGTAAAAGATCGGGAGTGACGTCAAAAATATGATATCAAACAAATTTATTCCTTGCAATTTGAAGTTTAAACCCTTTGTATGTTGATGTACTGACAATACAATCATGTACCTTAACCCTTCCCTGTCTCGACACACGTAAAGCTAGGTCGCACGTCAGTTCTAAAACATCCTTCCAATAAGATCACGTGTTTTGACTTTTTTAGCCTACCTACTTCAGTTCCAAACATAGGGGGTGGCAGTAACAACGCAATGAACAAGATTTGAGGGGGTTCAATCCGTAGGCTTTTGGTGGGTAACACTGTATAGGACAGAAACGTGTAATAAACATCCAAGAGAACAAACAAGAACACCATGGAGTTCATTACTTGTTAAGTCGTAAAACTCTTGGCTGTTCCTAGGAACTGATCCCACGCTATTAGCTCTACCAATCATGGCGATGGGTGTTCTCCGTCCACTCCCAGCCTCACCTGAAAGATTAAATAACTCTAGTGATGTATTCACATGGTGATAAGAGAGCACATGTGAACCTAGGGTGCTTTATAACTAAAAGGCCTGGTATTATATTTGAAGAAATTATCAGTCTTAAAATTAACAGTGCTTATGCAACACAGGGCCGTCGTCGGTCTTTGACAATTTGAGAAGGGGGGGGGGGGGGGAGAGACGTCCGTCAAACACTTGGGTTATCGGTGATCTCTTCATTTAGTAATACTTTAGCCACAAGCACTAATGCAAAATAGGATTTGACAACCAGCTACCTGACACGCAGCGTTGGCACGCGGTTGATAGTTAATTCAAAGACGCAAAGTTCCGTATTTATAGTTGACAATTGTTCACAACTTGTTCGTAAAAATGTTCACTTGAAAAAAGGGAGGGGGGCAATTGATCCCCTGCTCCCCCCGACGATCACGGCCCTGCAACATGAAAGCAGTGTTTAGCATTTCACATGTTTTGCAGTATTAATCTGTGCTACCTATGTTACTTACGTAGTTAGTATGACGTATCACTGGCTATGTGTGGATCGACTGTTTAGCATTTCACATGTTTTGCAGTATTAATCTGAGCTATCTATGTTACTTACGTAGTTAGTATGACGTATCACTGGCTATGTGTGGACTGACTACTAAATGGCATTAAGATGTTAGTATAAAGTATGTCAAGTTATTATCATGGACCTACTAGTACTATTACGTCCCAAATCAATTAAAAACAACTAATTAGATCGTTGCATGTAATGCATTGGCACATGACAGCAAAGGATTAGAAATTAATATATGTACACTTTTACACGCTTCGTAATGCGCTATTATCTGCATTTATAAGCACTGTGGGGAAGTGAACACCCTATGATTTCACTGTGATTGCGACAACGGTCCTTCTGCTAGATAACTACAAGTCGTTGATTGTGAGAAGTGTAAATATCTGGAATTACAGAGAGATCCCGGCTTGTTCGTCCTTTTTATAAAATCTTTTAAGTGTAGTTAAACTTTGTAGAACAGGATACGTGTTTATAACTGTCATTTTCAAGTGTATGTCATGTGTATTTATGTTTATTTTATTCTACTTAGTAAATAAATAAAATAAATAACTAAGAAATAAATGAATAAACAAATAAATAAGTAAATAAGTACATAAATAAGTAAATAAATATTATGTAAATAAATGGATTTATAAATAAAAATAAATGAATAAACAAATATATAAATAAATGAAGAAATAAACACGTAAATTCTAAGGTCTAAGGTTGTGTATTTTAACCAGAGGACCACTAAAATAAAGATTTAAGATGGTGTAGACAAGTCATGAGACGTCACATTCTCCTCACACTGTAAGAAGTGACTTTGGTGATCACATAAAGCATGCATCCCTTTCGGACCTTCCTCTTAATGGTCTCTCCTTCACATCGCTTAAGGCAATGAAGCCACACCCTCTAGTTCACCTGAACGAGTTGGATTTCGCTGCAAAATCACTAACCTATCCTCTATCAGTTGCTTCCTGAGGAGCTATTTACAAACCAGATTAAATCAGTCACCTTGAGATTGGATGACACTTTTTCATACGAACTACAAGACGTTGGCTTGACGACACCTCGGCATGTTTCACAAAGGTGCACACTGACATGAAACCAAATTACAAAAGTGTGTACTACTCAAGGTTCATTATCACTACTCACCTTTAGAATCTCTTTCTTCTAATCCCTCGTAATAATTATAATCGTCTTCATTGACACCAGGTACTGCAGACATACATAAAAGGTGTGAAGAACATACGATGAAGTGTTCTTTAGCAGTGGCTGGGGTGTTCGAATCGATAATAGTGATTTTGCTGCATGAATGTGTACTGGTTCCAATCCAAACTGTTGACATGGATGGTTCTTGATAATCAGGACTCATTCCTATCAGTGATCCTTCCTTATTTCTGCCACCAGCTAAATTGATGCCAGCAGCACACCAAATCTTAACAGAAAAGAAAGAAATCGCAAGAAGGGTTATCACTTAAACCACTTATTTACTAGCCTACATGTAAACAACAAAAAGGAACTATATTACTGCTCTTACCAACCACCGGTATCCGAGAATATATCCCAATAAATAAGGCTTGTTTATTTTTCTATAATACATAAATTCTAGCGGTTTATGTTTGGCCGTATTTTCTACGTAAATATCAAATGCCCCCTATTTCTACCAACACATGTTAACCATAATAATCAAGGGCCTTATTACATATGGGCCTTACGGGGACCCAAGACCACTATTAATACAACTAGAGTCGCACAACAAATGGTAGACTGCAAAAAATTAATGCACATACATTTGACGGGGGTACTGCATGCGAAAAAATGGGGAAACATGGCGATCAGACACAAAACCCACCCATATTCCATGGCCGCAAAGGGGCTCACAATAATTTGCAACATAAAATGGAACTAGAACATATGGGAGCAATTTTCTTACCAGGCTATGTCACAGGCATGACAGCTAGTATGTTACCTGACCTTTAGCCCACCTTGCATCATCATGCTCTTGTGAGATGATGCCAGATAATACCTCAGTTTAAATTTATTACAACACATGAAAAGACATGAAAAGACATGTCATTTTGACTAACATGCCACTCGTGTAAAGACCATTCTCCGTCATAACAGACATCGTCAGACACTTCAAAAATGCAGGTATTTCTACTCAAGACCGCCATAGAAGTAAACAAATAGTCGACGGAATGTACACACCAACGAAATAAGTGTCCTTATATCTGACTGATTCACAATGATTAACCATCAAAATATACATTTTGTAAATTTACCACTGTTGCCAAGAAGAAAACGATTAATTCGCGAAATTATGAGCTACAAGGCCGTAGGCAAGAGACAGAATGAAGTCTTATATCTAAACAATTTCGATACCTTGACAAGATCATCATTAAAGCCAATCTTCAATCAGGGATTTTTAGGCTGACCACCACAAAATATTTTAGTCGCACAAAAGCAGGAAACAATATCGATAAAACCGTGATTTTTCCTTATCTTATGAATTTCACTTTCCATCACACAATCGTCGATAGTTTTATGTATTAGATAATAGGATTTTCACTGGTTCAAGACATTTCCTATCGTTGGCGCAGCCATAACAAGTATTTTGAAGCTATTTAATTCTCAACGCACTAGAGGGTGGTTTAAAAGATAGGGGGCTTATCATAAAAAAATAACAAAAACAATCAATAAGGTCACGAAATATTGTATTTGGGTTTACTTCAAATTTCATAGACTACACATGAGCTCCTGAAGTCTAAATGATAACGGGGTTCAGTCAAGTCTTAAACATTATTTATGCATCACAAGCATCACACGCATCACAAGCATCACAAGCATCACAAGCATCACAAGCATCACAAGCTATCATTACATTCTTGCGTCGAGTAATACACACGCACAAACCATCGTCTACTGCGTGGCTACTTGACTGTATAATTGAAGTATAAAATTCAGCATGCAGTTGAATGTGGGACGACCACAACTATATAATATTCATTGGATTTACCTCCACAAAAAGGTTACGTTTTTGCCAGGGTTTGTTTGTCTGTTTGTTTGTCTGTTTGTCCGTCTGTTCGTAAGCAAGATAACTCAAAACCACAAGGATGGATTTTGACGAAATTTTCAGGAAGTGTCCAACTTGGGATAAGTAACAAATTCAAACGTTTTTGGGGTGATCCGGATCAAATCCTGGATTCTAGATCACTTTTTCGGTAATGAAACCTTCTTTGTGCTAGTGAGGGATAACCCCGTTGCCATATTTGGTAATGATACATTCATGAAAGTCAACTAGCAAGGAAATCATCGTAGGGGAAAACCATTTTATTTGAATAATTACAATGGCTTGACGGAGTTGTACACGCTCGGAGTGCTTCTAGTAATGGTAAAAATCCAAATCGAACGGAATCAAGACAGATTAAAGTCAAAAGGAATATCATATTCAGCAAGCTAATCAGTACAGTAAAAGCTTCTGCGATAACCTGCCGAGCTATTATTTAAGGAACTGGTATCTACTTCATTACAAACTTCAACAGTAAATCGCAGTTCACTAATACGTACTTTCATAGCAGGATCTGTGTTCAGTGGCCGACAATAAACAGGAATTGGAACAGGAACTGGCGAGGATATGAAATCATCTTGTTCAGTATTGTATGTGGCTGGTAAACTCCATCCGTATGCTTGAAGGCGTCCCTCTAGCGAAAAAAAACAAAGCAATCACCAACGACCAGTTCACTGTTCCAAACAAATACTGACAGATATATAATCTGTGAAGTACAAAAATGTTAAACCTAACACACAGCTATGCTATTTCCATTGGTGCCTGCATGTTGCTTGTTTAGATATCTAGGTGCTTTCATGCATATGCGTACTTGTGCGTGAAGAGTTGCGTCATACAGTGGAATCTCTACAAATTGGGCACCCTATAAACAGGACAACTGTATAAAGCAGAACTTTTCGGAGTGAATGGTGTCCGCTATACAGAAAATCTACTATACACTAGTTGCTGCTGTTCACGTCGAGTGTTAAAGTCAGTCAACCCATCCATTCAATTATTTGTTCCAATTTCGGACTACGTTCACCATTCCAAGCATAACCTTTCCTATATTTAAAAGTCCTTGCGGATTTTCTTGTGCTTCATTCCACTGGCAACAGTCTGTGCATAGATTATTATGTACATGGATTATTATGTGCATGGATTATTATGTGCATGGATTATAATGTGCATGGATTATAATGTACGGAAGTGCACGCATTACATACCGCTATTGATATGCTCCTTTACAAATTTATATCTCTCTCTTCGTTCCTGTCTTTGCCGCTCTGTAAGACTAAAAGCAAAACAAACCAAAAAAATAAAAACAATCAGGAAACACACCAAAAAAAATTGCTCAAATTTCTTATAACTTGCTGTGACATCATGAGTTTACATAAAGACACCTAATTTTTATCATCATGGTTCGCACTCGTCCTCAAACGATTCACCAACTGCTTCGATTTACGCCCTAATGATGGCTTATTACCATGCCAGGGTTAGGAAAAATTACTAGGAAGTAAACTCTTTAAATCAACGACCAGCACTTACATTAAACTGCAACTGCCCTGCGGATATATTCAGGAAAGGTTTCGGAAGTACACTGAGCCCCTGCGGCAGCTCTAGACTGTCTACAGCACTAAACTAGGCAGCTACTTCAACCGGGCTCGAGCTAAACATCCTGGCTTTCATACTTAGATTAGATAACTGCAAAAGATCGTTATCATTGTAGAATGGAGGCAGCACGGTCTGCATCAAAACATAATCTTGCTTTGCAGGCTGGAGAAGCCACACCAACTTCGATGCACAGCAATGACACACCACGAGAAGTAAAAGCTGATTAGGATTGAGTACCTCACGCGTTTGAGGCTCAAGAGAAAATGTCAGCGATATTAGAAGTGACCAGCACCTATTTAAACTTACGTCATTTGTAAAAAGAACTCTCACTCCTAAAGAAGTTTGTCCCCCCCCCCCCACAATCAACATTGTACCAGAAATACCAATAAGAGTACCATTAAAGTGTTTCGCGACTGACGGATGGTAATATACTCACTTGCCAAGCAACTGACATCTGATGCCACATTTTCGTCCCCACTGCGAACAACCAGAATACTCCTACGCTAAATAATACAACTGCTTGCGTCGCGTGTTTGTCTGTGTTTTCACCATTTCGTACACAATGGCAGCACTTTAGCAAGTGGTTAATAAACTGGGACTTGAACCTACAACCCGTTTCACAGGAGATGAGTTACGTATCATGATGGCATCTTGCACATAGTAAATAAAGACCACATACCCTTCCAGTCCAGTCTCTCTATTAGGTGTACCAATTGAACTGTGTCTTCGAATCGATGATGATGGTGAAGCCCTGGCACCATACCATATGCTGACTGGTTGTTGTCCTAGGCTCCGCCTTGGCACTGGTGTTCCACTACTGCTTGAGCCACCAGCAAAAAGATTGGAGAAGCTACACGGAAGAAGGTAAATATTAACCAACGGACGACAAACATATATAGCAAGACCCAAAATTTCATGATATGACATAATAATATCACAGAGTGACCAACACCATACAAACGTAACAGCAAACACAACTCAGTCATCGCCAGGGGTGTCGCGACCGGGGGTAAAAGGCAGGGGTAAGGGGGCACACCCCCAATAGTAACCAAATTGATTCTTTCCGGCAAAATATATTCATTTGAAAGAATAGTTTAGGTAATTTAGTGCCCTTCATTTCGTATAATTAATAAAGAACAAGGTAACGTAAGTTGTGCGATTATACCAATGTTTGTTTTTAGTAAGTGTAAATGACCTCAGTGATGGCATCGATCTTACCAAGGTTGAGAGGAAGTGGTCACTATTAAAGAATCGCCGCGAAAACATCGAATACCTTTTCACAAGAAATTGTTATTGTCGTGTAAATAGATGCTACTTTGTTATGTTCGAATAACAATCCATAGGGTTAGATTGGCAAAAAATCTTGCAAAGTTTTGTGTCCTTAAGCCATACAAGAATTTCAGGTAGAAATTATTTTTAATCAGGTGGCCCATCGCCACTGGAAAAGACATTCAAACGATACCAAGCAACTACATATAATTCAAGGGTAATGGCTCTTTAACATTGTACTTGCAGCAAAAGCATCCCAGATATAATGACGCAAATACAAACAACATAGCGAATAGAACAAATGTGAGCAAAAGAAGAGAACAATACCCTTCTATCTACAGTCCTTTAAACATGTGATCAGGGCAGAACAGGTGCAACAACAACAACAACAGGAGGGAGGATTAGAAGCAAGACAGTGCAAGGGATTACCCAGGTTGACTTGGTCAAGTGACATCCCAGATTGGACAGGAATGAGCTACAACGAGATGTCAAGGGCAGCACAGAAACAGATCCAGATGGAGGGTCATGACAGTCAACCCCTATCTTGGCAGAAGATGACACCAAGATGAATGAGTATTAGAAATAGGAAAACAATTATAATTACAACAAACTGTACAGCACAATATAACATTTACACTAAGATGGCATTTTCTGAATTTTTTCCTATCATTTACATACACAGTTATTGTCAGACAACAAAGGCACAAACTTACAATTTCCACACAGATGATTTCTTCTTCTGTTGGATGGCAGCCATGTGGTTTTCTTTGGTTGCCCTACAGTAAAAAAGGGTTATTATGTAACTTAGTGCTCAATAACATTATATTCAGGCCTTTAGAAGTTCTGTATCTCACAAAGGGGTAGTTCAAAAGATAAATACTTTATCTGTGTCTCACCTTACTCACAGATGCGAGCAGAGACAATGCTTTCCAAAATGAAATATCATTAGCATTCCTGAACTGAAAAATAAAATAGCTTAGATATAGATATCAACAGAAAGCTAAAATAGGGGTGCAATTCTCCTCGCACCAAAAACAGAGTATACTCACACTGCCCCTCCTCTAGCAATACAACTTCTACTTCTCTGGACGACCTAGCAACACTATGGCTTTTCATTTTCCTTTTGTATTTTGTTTCTGGTTTATGATTGGCTAGTTTTGATACATGTTTCTTATACAAAGGTTGCCATATATCTATACTTTCCTTTCTGACGCTTTATACTCCGAAGAGTATCAGACGAAAAAAGTATGTTTCTATCGCAATGTGACAAAATTTCAACATGAAAAACCATGCCATGTTACTCTTGTGTGACGGCATCAGTGTCTTACCGTATCATTTCGGTCCATCGGACTGCTTCCTGTAATTCCATTAATCTTTCTTTGTATTGATTTCGTTCCATCAATACTCGTGCCATTTCAACCCTTGTGAATCGCTTTCGATTGGCAGATGAGACACGATCCTAGCAAAGTAAACAAATATAAAATAAACAAATAATCAAATAAACAAACAGAAATACATCAACAGCAGATTCTTTAAGCATGACAATACCACTACTAATAGTATAGCAGTTACAATTAGTTAATAAAAGTTATGGGAGTCTTAAAGCCAGGTTACCATAAATCGTGTGAGTGTCGGCGATGGTCTACGACAATCCGAGTTGGACCTCGACTTAAACAAAATTTCTTTCATCTTTACGACTGCGCCAACTGTGAATCGCAAGGGGCGGGTGAGTTGATCTGATTTCAATTTTCCGACTCAAAGAAAAGTTTAATGGGAATACAGGTCCTTAACCAAAAAAAATTACAAGCCCAAAATTGAGTTTCTTTCCTATGCATATTTGAGCTTTATTTATTTTTACTGGTCATCGCCTTGGGAGTTTACACTGGTTCAAAATTCGCGCGTTCGATTACGCGCACATCAAACACAATGACGATCTCGATCCAGTCTTCAGGAAATCTTATGTATTTTTGCTTACCAATTATCAAAGTTAGGTGAATGCATTGAAAAGGCCTGACCTTTTGATGATTAAGTATGCTTTTGGAATGTCCCAAATCCAGATAGTGATTCAGATTAACCCCACCTAATCGCATATCCATCCCAAACTGCCTGAGCCTAAGTCGATTACAGACATACAGGCAGACAGACAGCAAAACAAGCACAAGCATCATATTAGAATCAGGATCAAACTTTTTACAATGATTGTGAATCTCACAGGCTGGGGTCAGCCAATTTTTATACCATTCTTGGTCTTTTGACCGAGATATTGCCGCAATGTTAACAAATATTTCAAAGCGATCGAGAATACAGGATTTGACTGGTATCATCACACAAAAACAATTACCTCCAGTCAGTTAAAACACCAACATACTGTAAAAATTTAAAAACATTTAAAACGTTCGAGTTATATGCTGACAAACAAACTAACAAACAAAAAGAAAGAAATGCAAACCCCGGCAAAAACATTGCCTCTTTGGCGGACGTAACTAAGTGGTATACCATACGGCTTGGCTTACCTCGGTGCTTTTGTTCTTCATTGCGATGTGTGCTTTCTCCAATTCGTGTTTTGTTCTATACAAATAAATCGTGATAACATTACTATAGTCTATACTCTCATGAATGACAACCAAAATTAAAGTAAAGCAGGGGCGGCGCCGCAAAATTTAATGTCTATATGTGGGGGGCTCGAACTCACAGCATTAGTTAACTTAGAAAACAACAGTTGCAAAATGAACTCAAATTCATCATGATTTGACTGATTTTATGAGCACTGTTGCTAGTGATTCTTTGCTGCTAACGATTCTTGCCAATCAAATGAATCATACGATAGTTCGAAGTTAAGCTTTTTCCTCAATAATAACAAACTTTCTTCAACATTTCTATTAGCTAAATAGGGGGACTAAAGCTCCTAAGCCCCCCTCCCCCTTACCACCACCCCTGTATAGGGACCACACCTGTCAGATTACAAAACAGATCGACGTCAAAAGAAAATTAATTGCAAACGAGTCGCTTTTAAAAGAATTGAAAATAAAGCTTTGATAACTTTACGACGTGCATCTACGTTTAAATCCTAAATAATACCCTTTCCATCGAAGAACTGAGGCCAAATGAAGCTTGAAAACTTTGCTAAATTTAAGGTTTGTTGATCTCATTCGAAGGCTCTGACGACTTAGACTTCTACTAAATCCTCACAAGGTCAAATGTTTTTCTTCAATTAGACAAGTATCAAAAGTGAGAGGGCGTTGAAGAGACGGCAACAGGCAAGTAAGTTTCATATTCCAGGCAAAGTTAAGTAGAATTTTAATTGCACATATACAATAAATAGAGCTTCATCTTCAACATTAAGTAAACATAAAATAACAGCGATTTGAGTCAATGATATTTGCACTAGTTCCAGACAGAAGTACACGGTGCGGTCTGGGACACGTGTAAGTCAATAGAAAGACACCCAAATGAACGATCTGGGTTGCATAACTAGGAGTTTTTCGACCTTTCCTATTGAGCTGTCGCTACGCTGGGCTTCGAAGCTCCGTTAGTCACAATGACACTCTTGCCCTTAAGAAAGTAACTTCAGTGCTGAAATACCTTGGTGCTTCTCCGTGAGAGCAACTGTTTGATTCAATAGTTAAAATTACATACCGTTCACCTCCATGGAAATATTTCTTTCAATTAAGAAAACAAATTAACAAATCCGTAATGTCTAGTAACCAATCCTCCCATAGCTCCGTCAATCCAGTGGAAACAGTTATCAACACAAGCCTCCATTGCAGGTGCGCCCAACAGCCAAGTACAAACAGATGAAATAGTGTTGCTCGCTCGACCATACAGTCAACAAGTGTAGCATTGTGCACTGTCTGGGCATATGTTAAGCGGCAATAAACGACATCAGAATCACATGTTGCAGCAATCAACCGCCTCAGAAACAAACCCGAGGGCCCTGGTGTACGTGGAGTGGTACTAAAGTCATATTAAATGACATTTCTATTAAAACACGCTGCTTGTACTAATGACACAAATTGGCCCGCCAAGAAAATGCGTGACTTACTAGTTTGCTACAAAGTTTACTAACGTAGAGCAAATGCAGTCAATTGTAAATCGATTATTTAAATGTAAAACATAAAATAAAATGTGTAAATATAATAAAATATGACTGCCATACTTTTTTAAATCCTGCTCAAGTTCAGAAATTTTTAGCTTCATTCTGCCTTTTGTTGTCTGCAAACTGCCAATTTCATCTTGTAGCATTTCCTTTTCACTGAAACCAAAAATATATCAATACGGTATAGCACAGTACAATATAGCATAGTACAATATAGCATGGTGTAAAATAGCATAGTACAATATAGCACAGTACAATATAGCACAACACAATATAGCACAACACAACATAGCACATTACAATATAGCATAGTACAATATAGCATGGTGCAAAATACCATAGTACAATACAGCACAACACAATATAGCAAACTCAATATAGCATAGTACAATATAGCATCGTGCAAAATACCATAGTACAATATAGCACAAAACAATACAGCAAACTCAACATAGCATAGTACAATATAGCACATTACAATATAACATAGTACAATATAGCATGGTGCAAAATAGCATAGTGCAATTTAGTAGTATAGCAAAGTACAGCATAGTATACCATACCAATCCCAGTACGCAATATGCTACTGAAGCTAAATGGCGTGTTCTTTCAATACAATTTACGAAGTAAACATATCGTAAAATTCTGCCATGAAATGGCGCAAAAATGATATAAAGCTCAAAACTTAAGCTTTTTACAAAACCCTAATGTAGCACTGGGCATAGAAGCAATCTTCATCTCACCAGAAAAAATACCAAATTTTGTTGATCTCTGAGTAAAACGTAGACCTTAAAACTTTACGATCAAAGACCAATTTGTTTCAAACATGGATATGGCATTACCCAGGGAAGGTCTGTCGACGATACTAACATTTTTAAAACAAAATATACGGTAAAGAAACACAAGCCCCATTCCTCTCAAAAGCATATCCAAATAACTGTAATTTAAATTTGACATATAAATACACTTGTTTCACCTCCTTGTTAGTACTGCGATCTGACCTTTCTATCCTTTGAAGTAAACTGGGTTATATCGAGGAACAATAAGCAAAGAATACCTGCGCCCTACATCAAACATCATAAACAACAACACACACGTTCACAGCCATAGTCAGTTTTACAACATAAAAAAACACAACCAATTTTAAAGACCCCGTTAAAAAGTAGTTAGGTGATCGACACCAATATGTGATGTCATTACGAGTAGTTTTGTCTCTTGTTAAACTGGCCTGGTTAGCCAGTGTTTTAGCAATCCACAAATATAAGTGCCTGTAAATCATCAGTTACTCACCTTGATATTTCTTTCACTCTCATTAGTAAATCATTCTTCTGCGTCGTCAATTTATTCCTACGAAGATCATGAGCGAATTAGCAATCATGAGCAACTAAAAACACTTCTGCACAAATAACAGCGTCAACAACTACAGATTGTAGAGAGACGAAATTAATCAGCGTATCATTAACATATACGCAACACATATTACAAAACTATTTACTATACATTGTATTTTCAAGTTACCTAACTATCTCGTGCAGTTTTCTTGTTCAACTATCGGCATAATATAAGTGAACGTGTAACGAGTAATAACCATAATCAATGCCTTGTTCAGCGCAGAAAATCATCATGTACAAATCCAGTGTCTGACAATGCCAGCTTATACACAACCGATTACTGTGTACCATATGGAGAAAAAGAACAGATGAATTTTGACAAAACAATACCTGAAAGGGAACAAACTTCTGCAGACTAACGCCTGTTTGACAATACTTACGTACACTTGCTGTTTGCATATGATTTGCGCGTGCAAGGAGGTTGCTCCACAACGGGGCATATTATGACGCAGTACGCAGTACGCAATGCTCATACGGCAGTGTTTTTCACTGCAAAACGGCTACTTACACCCACAGACATGAACATGTAAACATTCTACCTCTTTACAAAAAAAACATCAACGCATCCGGCAGTAAGCCAACATGTAAGCAATTTTAATTATCAATGGCGCTAGGGACAGTCTAGAAAAAACTATAAAAGACTTGGGACTTCAAACAATACGTTTCTGACAACCTATATCACACCACAGACAAATGATGACACCACTGTATAAAAGAACTTTTTCAGGCTCGACAATCAAGATCACAGGCTAATAAATGGATGCAAAAATAAAGTCAACTCTTAGCCCTAAATCCAGGACAAACTCAATTCTTTTCCTGCATATTTACTGCCAGTTACGGTTTACAGACATCAAACTGGACGGTATTTTTCGACTAAGGAACAACAATGGGGGCAAATCTCACCACGATGTACGCGTAACAGTCGGATTTAAGGCGAATATCACAAACGGAGGGAAGTCCAACATGCAGCCTGTCAAATGGCCCAGTATGCCCTGATGTGAGGAAAAATACACGCTCATCTTGCGCAATGCCAGGCACCAAGGGAACGTAGAGCCAAAGGACCATGGAGTCAAGAAAGCTAGCCAAGGAAAAGGGGGCTAAGGGAATAAGAAGCATAGAGAACATGGGGCAAAGAGAACATCAAGCCAAGGGACTACAAAGCCACGGGAACATGGTGCCGCGGTAGCTAGCAAAGGGATATGGAAACAAGGGAATATAGTGCCGTAGGAATATTAAGTCAAGGGAATGTCGTGCCACGGGAATAAAGAGACACGAGAACGTAGAGCAACGGAAACACAGAGCAAAGGAAACATAGAGCAAAGGAAACATAGAGCAAAGGAAACACAGAGCAAAGGAAACATAGAGCAAAGGAAA
>JANTCA010090909.1:7661-25252 GCA_024741275.1 Chironex yamaguchii
TCGTGAATGATTTCCTTTCATGGCTACCCACCTATTTTTTCAACGCCAGTCAGCCACGATTATAGTTAGCCTGTTTCTGTAAGGACTCTAATCAAAATAAAAACAGCTTGGTGCATTTAAGGACTTCTGCTGACATATTACAGGCATTTTCAATTCAATGGATCATACTGGTTCATCTGATGAACTGTTTCTAGCCCACTTAACAAGAAGTTCTCTGCAATTTATAAACTCCCTCACAGTGGTCGTCTTTGCCAACCAACTGACAAGCCTTCTCACAGTAAATGCCATTTATGATCTAGTAAATTCCTTTCCTTTCCAGCCCACTCAAGATTTTTCTTTAGACGTTCATCGCTTACATGCTGACAAACACAATGTTTTTGCACATTTGCCAGAAATATTTGAAGGACGTTGCCAACATTGGCAGGTATATCACTGCGAGTACTTAAATAAAAACAAGGTACAATTTCAAAGAGCACGTGATTAAATTATAAGAGACCTGGCGAGAGCAGAAAATTAAACGGACTCAAATAAGGGAGCTCTACACGTGTTATCGGGCACCTCCTTTATTAGTAGCAAAATGCGAGACCATTCTTAACAACAAGTCGCGAGAAACTTCTCACATTTATATTAACGTCCTGCAACAACCTGATGCAACATTTTATACTAGTGCGTAGTGGTAAGGCACATGGAAATATTTCCATCTTTATGGTAACGATAGTTCGACTGGACATTCAAAGCAACTAATACAAAATTCAAATCAAGGAGGGATCAATAAATCAGCGAACCACTTTCCTTTAATCACTGGTGTATTAGCGTAGTTTATAACAACATTCGCATCTCCCTTAGTACCAGTTGTATAATGTGATTCATTAAGAAATCGTTTAGTAAATAAATAGAATGCAAATTTGCTTTTAAACTCGTTCCTATTAACTGCAATTTTTATACCTGCAAACCATTGCTCATTAGCATAATCCATAAATATGCTATTATAAAGGTCATTCTATTCTAGACAGCACCTACCTCATCAAAAACTGCATCGACAATGCGTTTGTCTGCAACTACCCCTGACTGAATCTCCCCTTTTTTCTCTGCTGTTTGCGGGACATCTTCCATTGTCGCTCCGGTATCCTTTGAGTTATCATCCTGGGTCGCAGTGTTATCATGCGAATCCTCTTCTGACCTGTCACTTACTTCTGCTTGGAGAACGACGCTAATAATTTCCTCGAGGCGCTGCCTTACAGCTTCTTGGATATTTTCTGGCCGAACAGACGATCCTGCCCTGGCATCTTCATCTTTCTCAGCATTTGATAGGACTTCAGAGGTTTCTGCTTGACTATGTGTCTCGTTGACTTCTTGTTCTTCATTCTTATTTCCTTTGTCTTTGTCCTCCTCTTCGTCGGCCATATTGCATCAAATGCTGATTGCAAACAACTGGACAACAACAACAGCCATTATAGTATACGCATGCGCATTGTTGAAATTTGTTGAAACCCACGCCCCTCGGAAGTCTTTTGAAAAAAATACACGCTGTTATGAAATAAAAACTATTTGGAATTATCCTGGACATTACACATTAAGAAAAAGCCGTATTCCAGTTTCTGTATTCAATTTTTAAAAATAGGCCTTTGATTTGAGAAAACCCCAAAAATTCCCGCTAATCTTTTGGTAAACTGATGGAAACTGGTCTATTTTTTTTCTACTTTCCCAAAAGAACTCCATGCCATGTTGGCGCAAACATCGTGCTTTCAGTCCTGAGAATTGAAGCAACTAATCCTAATAATCATCAAAATCGTGCAACTTTACGCGCAATAGCATTTGATGTAATGATTGCGATCGAATGCACCCACAGACTAATTACATTAAGTGTAAAAAGAGCTGCTAACTTGGGTAAATGATTATGAAGCATGCTTAAATTGAGAAGAGGTATCTAAGTGAAATTGCTTAAAATAGCCATAACGTAATCAGAGGACCACTGACATAAGATATAGAAATCTTTACACTGTTGAGAATATCTATGGTTCTGAGGTCCGGCATAGTGAACAACAAAAGCATTGGTTGGTTTTCTCTGCTCACATGACTCACTCTCGTCGGTTGATGGACCACAGTCCTCTCTTTTTGCCCTACACCTCGTGGGGATCTATAGTAGCCCCCGTATAGTATAGGCAGAGCGCAGAAAAAATTTTCGTTGTCCATATTCCGCATTGGGCAGTTGATTAACAATAACATTGTTAGATTATGAACTATGCTTGTTTAACTAATTACCCTCATGCGTGACATCACCTTTCCTCTGAGCCTTTGTGAACCAGCAGAAATAGCTTTGCTTTCGAGCATAAGAGAAGCCCATCACAAGACGTAATTATGCTCTGGTATCTTACTAACTTTATAATTACAACTCGAATGGATTAATGCTGATGAGAACAATCTCACCAGTGTAAAGGTTCTGGATTTTGGGGGGCATTGTTGCACTCCCCCCACACAAGATGTATGCAAAGACGTGCATATTTAACATACCGTATACAATTATTGCGTCTTCAACTTCGATGATGATGATGGTATGATATATGTGTTGTATGTTGAACCAGCTCCAAATATGTGTACTTACTGTCTCGTTATTGGAAGGTGCTGTGGGTCACTTTAGTATAGACTATTTCTAGTTATATATGTAGGCGTGTCTATCACATGAGCTGTGCTTTTCTGTGTTTTATCGGGCAATTGGAGTAAATTAACATTTTCTTCTTGTTGCATTTGGAAATGTATTTAATTAGTGCTACTGTTGTGTACGCTAGTGATTGACCGGTGCACAGTCTGAATACATTATAGAAGATGCCAAAATGGCAAGTGTCAATCAATGAATCAAGCAATTTTGTATGGGTTTTTCAAAGTCGTGTTCCTTTTAAGATCTCCAAATTTCAGGTTAAGAGGAACAAGTAATTAAGCATTTTCTTTGAGAGTTACCATTGTATCAATCCATGTTAAGCCAACTATCAGCTGGCATGATTTATGACTTTTCAGCCGTTGCCTTGGTAACAAAAATTTAACACGTACAGGACTCCTGGTGTCCTAATAGACAGTGCTATGATTGGTTATCCTGTTCACAAGAAATGTTGTGACGCAAGCCGAAGGTCGTGGAATCTGTCTACACCCTAGACATACAATTTGTCTCTCAGAGTGTCTCCAATTTCACTTGAATTCATACACACATCAAATACTCGCGAATCACTTAGGCATAAAACAAGCACAGAATTGACACGATGTATTTTCAATTACAGCATATCCATTTCTACACAAAGCAGTGTTGTAGTGCGTATTCGCAACACATAATTTCAAATTCCATAGAAAAAGAAATTAATTTTTAGTTTTGTATAAGTTGCTTGAATGCTGCATAAGATTCCTGTTTCTTATTGTCGTCTTTTTGTAATTGAGTTTATAAGGAGAAGTACTGTCTATAACGTTTTTATAATTTATCATCTCTCTACCCAATTTCCCTCAAAAACACGATTCATACAAAATAACACAACTAAATTCACATTAGTCGTTCGAATAAGGGCGACCTGCTATTAATTGTCGAGTCTGAGAAATGATCTCTCGACACATCAGCAGCAGCTACAAAGATGCTGCTGTCGCATGTAGGAGTCCTCGCAAATCGAAAATTCGGGTGCAAATCGATTTTTCTGTTCATAAGGGAGACTCGGTTTATTCCTTAATTTTGCGAAGGCATTTTTTCTGAACAGTGTGATAAATGGTATAGAAGTTATTCAGACTCATAATTTGATAGGATATTGACGTACATCTGGTCAAGTGAATCACAGAATGTGATAAAAACAACTGAATATGTTATTGACTGGATGCAAGGTGTGTAAATAGCCATTGATTTCGACTGATACCTTAAAATTATTCTATATTGAACATGTTTTGACACCTACTTTTCTGTATTCATAAATTTCAGCACGTGCATGGTTCTCAACAGGTGTTTTCACTCCAAACGAAGTTATGTAAACAAAGAGAATAGGAAGAAAGAGAAGGCAGGGCTTATTCTATTGTAATAAATGTAAATAAAACTCAAAAAAATAGATGTTGTTGGTTACAAAATATCTCCACAGTTTTGTGTAAAACACAGGTGAATACTCTTTATTTTGGTATGCTGGTTTGAAGGACAGAGGTTCTATTGCACGACCAAGATTTCTTGATTGAAATCGTTGGGACGGACAGTTTTCCTCTAGAAGGAGCATTAAACTCACAACTTTGATATATTTGTCTGCTTTACACTTTGGAAGTAGGGAAGAAAGAGAGACTGTTAGAAACAGCAAGAAGAAGGAAGCTACAATGCTTTGGTCAGACATGCAGACGGACAAAGTCTTTAGAAAACACTATAATGGATGAAGAAGCTGAGGTTATGAGAAAAACAGGGAGACCCAGAAAGAACTGGGAGGTGATTTGAAAGTGTGGACGAAGAAGAAAAGTCTTCAGGATTGCGTTAGAAAAGGGAAACAATGAGAGATGTGGAGTAAGAATGTGAAGGAATATAAGTACCCCAATGATTCGACATGATTATGGGAAAAACCAACCAACCAGCTTTACACAAACCTAATATCATTGTTAATGCTCTGTCCTGAACTTTCAATCCCATTTAAAAATTCCTATTAAAACTAAAGAAGTATCCGTTTTCAGACAAAGCAAAAGTGGAGGAAGTAAAATAGTATGTTTTCAAATGCTGTTGGATTCGCAGATACTTGTAAATAGCAGATACTGCAACATAGACAAATATTTGCGCACACAATTAACCTTAGACTGTAGGTCTTTTGGACAACATGCTTAGTTATTGCGTGAGAGAGTGCAGAACAAGCCATTTTGTCAAGGCAGGCAGGGGTGAAAGAAGGAAAAAGTTCCGCACAACTGTTTTTAGTAACAATTCTCTTTAGTTTCTTTCCTTTGTTGCTGTTCTCTTTTCATCTTTTGAGCTTCAATAAAGCCAAGGTCACGTTTATTGTTCGTAGTTAAATTTAGTTTGTCCGATGTTATTTGACTCTCTATTTCTCTTATTTAATTGTGAAATATGATTACAGTCAAAGTAGAAAAACTTTTGTAACTAACTATACGGCTATTTTGGAGAAGATAACGATCTATCCTCGAATTTTTTATCGACAAGGCCTTTTTATCTACTAGTCATTCAATAGAACTTTTTTTGACGACAGAACGACGAATAAGTACTACATAGGTGATGTACATAAAGAGAAGGACTGGGGCCAAGCGAGCACAGTGGGAAACAATCAGAATAGAGACAATGGACAACAACAAAGGTAAGAATAGATCTCTGGAACGACACAGAAGGAAGGAAGAACTTGGAAAAAATATATACATATGGAAAGGAAAAATTTGAAATCATGGAGAAATAAGAACCAAGCGTCGATATGACTGTTTACGGAAGTCAAAGCCTTAGGTTCAGTCCGTGAGGGTAAAGGGTTGCCTAAAGTGGTGATCAACCGTTTCTTGGTGAATTGGTGAATTTTGTGAATGATTACAGTAAACTTTACAAAGGAAGACCAGCCAACAGTGCTTCCAGGGACACTGAGAAAATCTTCATCCATAAGGGGATTTGAACCACATAACTCTTGACTCTGAGTTAGTTGATTACGCAGTGAGGCTGAAGAACAGGATGACGTATATCGGTAAAGAAGAAAGGAAAATTGGAAAATAGGAACGAAAACCAAAGTCAGTATATTTAGCAAATGAAAAATGTCAAGTAATAGGATCTGTAAGTATATCCCTAGCAAAATAGTTTGAAAGCAATATTTTAAATTTCGGTTAATTCTGGGATATCCATAGAATGAAAACATTGGTAAGTTCGCAACCAGATATCTACATCTTAAGCAAAACATTGCCGTATAAGTTTAATGCCGAGTCTTTGTTTGGATAGATCAATACGATACACTTCCATTTCTAAACCTCTCAAAAATATGATAGGCTCTGCATCTGTATGTTACTGACATTTTATCACGGGACTTTTGCAAGGTCACTTTGAAGACAGCATTGTCATTTGGGAACATAAAAGGCTAGTTGAGGTGACCAGCCATCTGATGTTTCAAGTTGTAATTTTAATAAATGTCTTCTTGATCAAACTCACTAACGTAGTCAAAGGAAGTACCATTCATTTATTGCATAAATTAAAAGACGAATTCTTATTGCAAGAAAAACACAGGAAAGGTAAGATTAATTTCAGGTTGATCTATTCAACACGAAAGTTATAATCAAACTAAGGTCAATCAGTTCTGAAAATAACGCCCAAGAACACATATGATTCAGTATCTCGAAGATAAAAAGGCTTTTGAATCCTAACATGTCCCATATGTAAACAAACCGGTTACAATTTAAACAGAAATATAGCGTCTAACTTGATAGAGAAAAACAATATGCTGTTTAAGAACTTTCTAAACGTCGAGAAAATGTTAAAAAACATCTTGTAGCATAGGTTAGAGATTGAAGGTCTCAAAATTTGTGAAGGGTCTTGTTTTCTTCTTCAAACAGATGGCTTGGTTATAATATTTTGCTTAAATGGACGATATATTATATTTCTGAGAAATTGACAAGTTTCTTGGCTTTTATCACCGTCATTTTTGTTGTCATATGGTTGAGATCTCTACAGCTGGCGATCGCTGTCACCTTGAAGATGACAGATTTTCATATACATCTTTTTTACTCCAAACAAATATTAGATGCAGGACAGTTTGAAATCAGAGAAACTCAGGGAGGAGGACGAAAAAGTCCCTAAACCTTAACTCGTGTTGTCCATTTTCAAAATGGGGGCAATAGCAGCCCCTTTCCACCGGAAATCTTGAGGTTTTGTCGCAAAACTTTTGCAAGAATGCCAAAAATGTCATGCTTAAGTACCCATCAACCTCAAACTTTTAAGCTTTCTAAGGCATCTGCAGGTTCCTGCGCATTGGGTTCAGTACTGTAGTACACACTGGGCAGGCTTATCGTTGCCCTTTGAAGCAGTTGTAATAACAATCCTCCTAGTTTGTGCAAAGGCATAGCAACGTGAGCATGTCTGGCAGGTCAGTTCTCACTGTAGTAATCAATGACAATGCTTGGTCAATACCATCCATCCTTGTATTTTATTTGGTACAAGAGTACTATCTTTCTTTCCCAGCATTCCATTTAAAGCAACCCTGAATAACCTGCTAAATTAAAAATTGGTTTGTAAGGGGGAAGGATTCATACCATACTGTGACCATAACATCTATTTATTCTCCTTCCCTATCCCAAATAACGGGACAGCTCATAATAACCGTACGCGCTTACAAAGCAGTACCACTAGTCAGTACTATGCGGTACCACTAGTCAGTTATTCTTAGAAAATTTGACTACTTCTGCTAGTTTCTGGCAAAAATCTTTGCAGGAGTCAAATTGAAGATCTATTCATGGACAATTCTGACACACATTCTGGAGCATTTCCAGGAATAAAGAATAGAAGATTTACGCATGCACCTGGACAAGACAAATGACAGCTCCGAGGTACACTATTGAAGAACGATAAACACTATCATGCAAACTGTATCCTGTTGTCTACTGAATGTTTTCCATGAGACTGGCTCGTGGTCTGCCTCTTCCTCTATTTCCATCTGGCTGTCCTTCCCAAATGATCTTCTTCAAGGTATCTTGTGCTCTCATGATATGGCCAAAGTATGTGAGTCCGCTCATTTCTGTGATGATTAGTGATATCTTGAGTTTTACTTGCTTCGACATTACATAAAGTAACATGGCAGCTGAAAAAGAACATGTCAGTTTTCAGAGGGAAGTCATGAAGTGGAAAACAAGTGTCATGCAGAGAAACGTGAGAACAAAACAGCTGAGCAAAGCGGTCAGCTTTATCCTGTGATGTGCTGTTTAGACCTCAGGTTCATCAGAAGGGGGAAAGATTAACCAATTGTTACCCCAGCCACCTTTAATGACTTTTCAGATGATTACGAGGACACGTGGTCAAAAATACGGTGATTATAGTCTGTTTTAACATTACAATTGACATCTTTACAATGATTACGAGGAGTAGTGAAGTGCTGTTTGCTTGCTGGTAAACTATCATGTTGAAACTGGAAAATGGTTACAATGACCAACAGCAGCAGCACAGGCAGGGAAAATGGCGACGAGTAAGGTTTTAACTGACAACTGAGATCAAGAGCAAGACTAAATAACTAAATTTAAAGGTAACCCCGAAATGGCCCATGAAAGGAGTCAACAGAACGCTTTCACATGGATGAAAAATTAAAGGAAACTTAAAATGACCCATAGAAGAGTTAAAATGGCCCATGGAGAAGGATTTAAAGCAAAGCTGGAAGGGGCCCATGGGACAGATTGTATAAAAAGATTGCAGGGACCCATAGAAGAGAATTTGGTGAAAAGTTTAAAATGGCCCATGGAGAAGAAGTTGTAGGAAGCTTACAAAGGTCCAAGGAGAAAAATAATTTGTCGGAAAGCATAAAATGGCCCAAGAGTAAAATTTGGCGGAAAGCTAAAATGGCTCAAGGAGAAGAACTTGGCGAAAACCTTAAACGGCCCACGGTGGAAAATTTGAAGGAAAGCTTAAAATGGCCGACGGTGGATAATTTGGAGAAAAGCTTAAAGTGGCCCACGGAGAAGTTGGAGGAAAACTTAAAATGGCTCAAGGAGAAGAACTTGGCGAAAACCTTAAACGGCCCACGGTGGAGAATTTGAAGGAAAGCTTAAAATGGCCGACGGTGGATAATTTGGAGAAAAGCTTAAAGTGGCCCACGGAGAAGTTGGAGGAAAACTTAAAATGGTCCACGGAGAAGAACTTGGCGAAAACCTTAAACGGCCCACGGTGGAGAATTTGAAGGAAAGCTTAAAATGGCCCACGGAGAAGTTGGAGGAAAACTTAAAATGGCCCAGGGAGGAGAATTTAGAGGAAAGCTTAAAATGGCCCAGGGAGGGGAATTTGGAGATATCCTTGAAATGGAGCCGAGGCAATTCATAAGAGTATGTTCCCTGCAATTGCCTGTTTTGACTTGCTTACAATCGAGACGGAACCCATACACAATAGCTAAATAATAACGTTTAGTACTAACTCCATTGCCAATGAATTAGTATATTGCAGGCGTACATATGCATACTTAAATAAAGGGTAGCGTATGGCTAACACGCAACATCAGCTGCAAATTTTACATTAAAAAACAATGTCATAACAAAAACCATTAACTTTATCATCTTTTTTAAAATTACCATTTGACAACAACTTTAACCTATATTACTTATTTTTACGTCATATACTTAAAGACCTTACATTGGTACGATGAAAAAACAAATATATTGTCTTAAATACGCCACAGGCAAGATTACAAATATAGGTTACCAAGATTTTAATTATTAGAACTCTTAATTAACACAACTTCCAATTAGGAAAACTATCCAAATATGCCTGAAAATGCTTTCATGTTACCTGGATACCTGGGTATATCGCGGGGACTGGGGCAATGCATAATTCACACAGGGTTTCAAAAACTGCAGCCCAAGCAATATTAAAGCGACTTTGAATGCTTTAGCAAAACTATGATCAAAAGTGTCTATTAGGTATGGGTTTGGTCACATGTCAGGGGCAGAACACCGTCCATTTGCTAAGTTTTCGGACTTACTTTGTTGCTTGTCATACACACAAAGCAAATAAGGTATGCTTCCTTGGTGGGCAAAATTTTGATCTTTGGAATTAAAAGGGAAGAGGGAAGTGAATGGAAAAAAAAGGAAGATGGCCGTAAATGGAATAAAACAGGGCAACCAAGTGAATGAAAAAGAAGGGAGAAGAATGTAAAAAAATAGGTGAAAGGGTACAAAACGGACGGCAACAGAGGAAAGGGAAAATAAAATGGAAAACAGAGAAGAGATAAAAAGAAGGAGACGAAAGGGGAGGAAACAGAAGAGAAAAGAAATAGGAGGGGAAAACGGGAGGGAAGAGACGGGGGCAATGGTGATGCGGGAGCAATGGTGATGCGGGGACAATATGAAAGGAAAAAGCAACATAACAGAAACCGGGAAGAGAGAGGACGGTAAACGGAAGAAGATAAACAAGATACAGAGTAGTTACATCATTTTCCACTTGAACAACATTCGCCTAATTTTCATTCAACTGTTTAATTGGACAAATAAATGGTAGCTTACAAAATATAATACATTTATACAAATGAATACCTCCAACGTGGCCGACATTAAGCATTCTGTTTGTAGTCAGAGTTCCTTCAGCATAACCTTACTATAACTACCCACTTGTTACTTGTTTCTATGTTCGGTCTTCTTTTCAAATCGCTACTACATTCAACGCTTCATTGAGACGGGAAGGATATAGCTAATCTTAATTTCTGATAATATTAACAATGTTGTCCCCCCCAATGCACTCGTTATTGCTGAAGATGGAGCACAGTGCTCTTTGTAATATGTGAAATAAAACATAACGGTTACTTTACTAAAAAAAATCTATGTGGTCGCACTAAAAATGTCGAATTTATTATCACCGACAGAGCACAATAAATGCTAAACGCCATTTTAGCATTTTGTGCGTGATAGCGGTAATAATGAATTGTTTAATGAGACTGAATGTAATACCGTGCTGTGAAATGTGCAGTCTGGGCACAATACAGAGCTGCCTAATATTGTCGATAACAGCACTCATGTCTTACAACACTAATCAGCAAAGCAACAAAAATGAATGGAAATAAGCAGAGCAGTGATGAACGCGTAAAAAGGGCGGATTTAGCGGGCAACGTGTTCGGAAAAAGAATAGAAGTTCCTAGTACTCGACGGGCGCTTGAAAAATGTATGGATACGAGTAAGGAGAAAATATGTTTGCTAAAACGTTTGTTATTGAGTCGGTAGGTAGGTAAGAAGGAAGGTAGGTAGGTAAGAAGGAAGGAAGGTAGGTAGGTAGGGTAGGTAGGTAGGTAGGTAGGTGGGTAGGTAGGTAGGTAAAGGTATTGAAAAGGCAACTCGCTGGAGCCCGTACAAATTTCACATTGATCTTCAATGAAGGGAGTTAACAAGACTGTAATAAGAAAGGAATCCACTGCCAAGTCAGGGCCAATTGCATTACAGAATCTGGTAATCTGGTAAGTAAATTGCGCTAACTGGCAGCAACTGCAGTTCAGATGCAGCCACAGTATTGTAGGTCGGATAGAAGAGTGGGCTTACAAAAAAAAGGGTAATCTCTGAGGTCAGGGAGTTCTTTACACTTTTTGTTCTACAAGAGTGTATTTATGGTATACCTTCATACAATAAGCATCTACGTCGTAACGAAGATTTTTTAGTTTTTTGTGTGCAAACAAAACAAGACGATAGCAACATCAAACAGACCTGGCCTTCGACAAATTCAGTCTAAGCCAGAGACCAACTTTACGAGGAATGACTTTGTTCCTTGTCTGCCATGGGAAAGCAATTACTAAATATGTTGGATAGATAGGTACAGTTACTTAATGATATAATAGCCGTTTCCTAATATTTTTAATCATAAAGGCATCTTCAAGACCTCTGCTAGTAAAAAGAGTGAGTAATATCAGTCTTATGATGGGAGAAGTGTCTCTCGAAAAGTAGCTCATAAAAAGCATACGACTAATGTCATGATAAACCTCCTCTCTATATGGCTTCCACTCAGTCCATAAAGTCAAGAATTTTAAAAAGTGAGAAGTGTGAAGACCCATGATACATAGCTGGGACAATAAATTGATCAAATTGACCAGTTATATGGAGAAGCTAACTAAACTATTCACCAACACTTAATGTCACAAATCAATGTTTACCAACTAGGCTTAACTCTTTTTTGTCATTAATAAACACAAATATACTACAGCTAACTAATCTTTAACGACACTACGCAAGCTCCAGCGCGTGAATAGGTCAGCGGTGCCACTGTCTCCCATTCGTTTTTATCTGGGTCATATGCTTCAACGGCATCAAGATATTTCGTACCGTCATAGCCTCCAACCGAGTAAAGTTGTTCGCCAAGCGAGGCAAGTCCAACAGCATCTCTACAATAGTTCATAGGGGCAGCAAGAGTCCATTGATCTGAAATAGGATCATAGCGTTCAACGGAACAAAACTGTTTGGAAGAATCTTGACTGGCTGGAGCATCATGACCACCAACAGCATAAAGAAATCCACCTAACACTGACACGCCAACACCTAAGGAACATTAATAATAAATTACTATTAGCACCTTCACGGAAATATCTCGAAAATAAATTAAGAACATCAATTCTTTATATGTTGAGTAGAGTTTTAAGTGATTGACTGCACCAAACAGGCAGCGATAGAACTACGTAAATGCTTCCAAATTCAAATGTTTTAGAAGCGAGTCTATGTGTACAGCATCAACAAGACTACAGTCTTCCCGACATTATCTCGATTATTTCTGCCGACTGTGCTTGTGATTTCTGTGGACTGTTAATATCTCCTGACATTTTTGTGCAGCTCTAGGATTTTCCTGTGAATCTCTGTTGACTTGTTTGCTGATCTCTGTGTACTTTTCTGTGGATTTCAGTAGACTTTCCTGTAGATCTTTGTACACTTTTCTGTAGATCTCTGCTGTACACTTTCCTGTAGATCTTTGTACACTTTTCTGTAGATCTCTGCTGTACACTTTCCTGTAGATCTTTGTACACTTTCCTGTAGATCTCTGCTGTACACTTTCCTGTAGATCTCTGTAAACGTCCTGTAGATCTCTGTACACTTTTTGTGGATCTCTGTAGACTTTCCCGCGATCTCTAGACACGATTCTTTGGACCGCTGTACACTTTTCTGTGAATCATTGTGGATTGCCTCTGGATCTCTGTAGAGTTTCCTTTGGATCTCTGCTGACTTTCCTGTTGAGCTCTAATTAATAATCTTTGTTAAAGGTACTATAGGCGTGTTGGTATTAGCAAGAAACCATTAAATATGTATCTTTAATTAGTGTTCGTGTAGACGTAATCAGTTTGAAGCTCTAACACATTCTTATACAAAAAGGAGCCTAACAGACTGAAACAAACCAACAGCTGACAGACAGTGACTCCACAGATCTTGTAGCATAACACTCAGTGCCATGCACACTGTTTTAAAAAACAAGCACTGAATAAACGAAATCGTCTTTACTAGTTTCATATTCTGTCGGTAGATACATTTCAAAATCCCTGGTGCAATTGTAATAAAGTAACTACTCTTCCATGCAAACATCTAATTCCATGCTGATATAACAACATAACATGCCATTCGAGGTGAAATGTGAGAATGGTTTATACACAGATCAATATACGTATGCCATAATCTCAATCCATTTTGAGTGGTGTAACATCAGCCTTTGAAATGGAAACAAGATCCCCTAGCCGAGAAGGTGCAATGACTAAACGAGGATTTAAAATCTTGCAGAGAATTCACTAGATTTAATCCAAGGTCTTTTTGGAATCATGCAACAACTGTTTTTTCTTCTAATCCCTCGGTCGTTTGTCCAGCACTGAACAAAAGACTAACTAAAAGGATCTGATGTCCTCACCCTGCATAAGTAGACAGAAAGTACCTAATCTCTCCCTCAGGTTCCACCAAGTGTCTTGGTAATATCATGCACAAACTGTTTCCAATGATTACGATCCTTCACACCTTCTTCAGGATGTACAGATGATGGAAATCATCACTATGATGTTAGTTAGGTGGTACAAAAAGTAAAATGTGCCCTTCGCCACTTTATTTAGATCAAAAGTTAAACAGTTTGACCATTTGACCACACAACTTCCTAACTACTTAACCAACTGCCTGAACTCGATTCTGAAAACAGTATCACCACACTTGCCATTGCGAAGCAAAGCAGTATTTGATTATTTATTAAAAGCCTCTTACCTCCTCTGCGTTTGAGCATGGGTGCTGCCATCATCCATTTGTTAATGTGTGGGTCGTAAACTTCAACTGAGCTTAAGCACGCTGAGCCATCCCTTCCTCCGACAGCATATAGCTTTCCTTCCAACACAGTAACCCCTGCTGTACTTCGAGGGCTGTTCATTGGACAAACAAAACTCCATTGCTGGGCTTGTGGGTCAAACCTAAAAGTAGACAAAGAGTGTGGTCAGTCTCCAGTTGAAAAGACATATTATCAGCAAGACTACACATAATCATTTTGCTATCGATGATACCCACAGTGGCAGTACCAAAGATCTTACAATCAAAATAAATAGCAAATGCAAGATGGTGTTCAAGGTTGTGCAAATCCAAGAAACATTGTACTGCAATGTGTTACTACATATAAAGGCAATGGTAATACATGAAGGCAATGGTAATACATGAAGGTAATGGTAACACATGAAGGCAATGGTAGCACAGAAAAGGGAGACGGGGATAAAACAGAATATATGCAAAAATGTAACTCAACATTAATTATCAAAATCTAACAGCCATGGGTAACTAAACAGTTGAACTCAAATATCCGTCATACCCACATTCAAGATTTCTATACTATATATTACCACAATAGCTGCACCAAGTGGGAGCCAACTGGGCTTCAACAGGCATTCTTCAGACAGCATTTAAGCCCACATTCAATTTAATGTGCGGTCACTATACAAAGGTTTGGTAATGGAAATTTTGTGAGTGTTATCTAAAGCCCTCATCAATGTCAGATATATTTATATATACATAAATACATTATAACAGCAGACACATTAATGCAGTATTATAAATATATATATTACTAATGAGAGATCACCTTCCTCTCAATGTAGCTATTGAGAAATATGCTTAATTCATGAGAATACTACTTTTAGAATAGCGCATCAATAAAGCTTGAGAGGAGCAACTTGTATAAGAAACACTCTAAGATAATACACACTGTTGGTTACTCAGAGTTCTATGTCATGATGGACAATCCTCAGACAAACGGAATACTATTTAACAAACAATAACAACATACAAAAGTTGACCAGGCTTTGCCCTATTCTTGACCAGAAACATGTTCCCGCAACAAGACTTAGAGACAGGTCTGGAGACATCTTTGTTTCATTTTATAATAGCATGTTTTTCCTATATGCAAAGTTTAAAATGGAGACAACCTTTCTAAAGGGAGATATGTCTAAGTATGATTCAAAAGATAAAAAATTTTTCCACATTTTTAAGCTCAAAATTATGTTAAACAATTTCGTCCTGTGCAGTATCTTTTCTTAAAGACTTATCATGGTTTTTGAATCAATTTTTAAACAACTAGAAAAAATTTTGCCTTCATTCGTGTCTGAGGTAGAAATTGGGGCACTACTCAATCTTTTAATGCTCTTTACAAAAATGAAAAATAAAAGTAAAAAATATCTATTATAGGTACCTTTCCACTGTGTTGAGATATGACCAACCATCATGTCCACCAACTGCATAAATTGGCCCAGAGAGGACAGCAACACCAACACCATGCCTGTGGGTAAGCATAGGTGCTAGGGTTGTCCATGACCCAGTTTTAGGGTCATAACATTCAACATTATTTAGCGTTTTTAAACCATCTCTACCACCTGTGTAAAAAAAACATAATTATTGGCAATACCAAATTTGAAAACATAACGTCTTAATAGTTAGGTACGAAAAAAGGAAAAAGTGATCACAAAAAGAATAGAAGGGAAGGAGTAGATAGAAGTACAGTAGTAACTGGTGAGAAGATCAGAAGAATGGTGGGGATGACTAGGGGGAATATTGGGAGAAATAATAGGGGTCTGCGTAGAGGGAAAAGAAGGGCAAGATAGGGAAAAAACTGACAGGCAAAAAGGCATGGGAAATGACACAGAAAGAAAGGGAAAAGGGTTGTGAAAAGAAAGTAGAAAAAGGAAAAAGAGAAGCAAAAGAGTACAGAAAGAGAAAATAAAAGAGAGAAAAGGTAAAAGAGAGAAACAAAAGCAAAGTAAAGAGAGAAAATGCAAAAAAGAGAAAGAAAAGCAAGGAGTAGGGAAAAAAGGAGGAAGAAATGGAAAAGAGAGGGTTAGAGAAGGGAAAGAGCAGGAAAAGAGGGAAAGCAAGGTGAAAGAGAGAAAGAAAGGAAAAAGAGAAGCAAGAGAGGGAAAAGAGCAGGGAATGACAGGACAAAGATTTCAGGGAAAGAATGGGAAATGGTACATGAGAAGGGCCAAATCAGGAGAGTCGAGGAATAGAGAATAAGCGAACAAAAACTAATGGAAGACTGGACGAAGAAGGATAACAGGATCTGCAATAAAAATTGCACAAATAATGTGAAATATAGTTGTGAGATACACTGCTGATTTTTATATCTGTGAGACTAAACATGGCCATATTTTGGTCAAAAACCAGGATGTGAGCATGCTGACTAAATTGATATTCAACTGGCCTGATGAACCATAAAAGCATAAGAAAAATAAACAGAGAAATAAGTAAGCTACCATTGCTTACCTGTGATATAGAGTTTCCCTCCAAGAACAGCAACACCAAATTGTAATCTTCTTGTTCCCATCACAGCTACCTCTTTCCATTTGTTTGTCCGTGGATTGTATTCCTCAATGCACACAGCTGCTCCTTTGACAGAATCCATACCTGAATGAAAGCAACATGGATAATACTAAAATCTCTACTACATCATTACTACCACTGCCTCGATATTTATAGGCACTGACGGGGTAACTATGGCAATGAAAAATGTCTGTCTGTTCTGCCATTTGCAACGCTGAGCATGGCAATAGTATCAAGTTCATCTTTGCAAAACCTTTGTTTGACCAAGCTTCGTGCTAAAGATAACAGTTCCCTACCATCAACAAGAGTTTTTAAGAAACATTACCAATGGTATTTTGCAAACTCCTAGAAAAAACAGAATCTTGGTTCTGGTAAGTTAAATGTGAAGGCCTATCATGTAATCATTAGTTTATGTCAAGTTCACAATTAAAGGCCTTTAAATTGTCCTAGTGGACAACAGGAACACTCCATCACCGATACACTCTGGGTCTACTTGAACTTATTGCACTAGACTGTGGCATTTATGTTTCTTTGTGCATGATAATAATGATGATGAAGATGACCATGATTAAATTTGTCTGGAAATTGATGAAGACTAAACATGTAAAAGACTGGCCTATGTGCCTGAATATTACCCTGAAGCACAACTTTAAACTGAACTGAGTACCCAATTTGAGTAATGACCAGAATTACATTATTAGTACTTTTAAGTTAAATGTCCACATTGCAAAGTTCTACTCACAACAACAGTCAAATGTTCTTTTCTATATTAGCAAAGCAAAGATGCAATTGCCTGTACAAATGCAGTGAGAGGGACAATAAAATGCTCTGATAGTAATCCCCAGAAAAGACCTGCTATTGGCTTAAATAACCTTATGTTCATCATTTTTGATATCTCTCTGGGTGTTGTGCTTCACGCAGCAATGTTAGTAAAGATGGCTCCTCCTAGAGTGTTAAAGGGCCATACATATAACAAATTACAAAGTAACAATGCTTTGGCAACCATCACTCAATCAATCAAATGATCCACTCAATCAATCAAATGATCCACTCAATCAATCAAACGATCCACTCAATCAATCAAACGATCCACTCAATCAATCAAACGATCCACTCAATCAATCAAACGATCCACTCAATCA
>JANTCA010090910.1:0-13552 GCA_024741275.1 Chironex yamaguchii
AATCAGCGCCAGCTATAAGGACAGAGAAGCTGCGCCAGATATAAGGACAGTGAAGCTGCTCCAGTTATAAGGACAGTGAAGCTGCACCAGATATAAGGACAGTGAAACCGTGCCAGATATAAGGACAGTGAAGCTGCGCTAGATATAAGGACAGTGAAGCTGCACCAGATATAAGGACAGTGAAGCTGCACCAGATATAAGGACAGTGAAACCGTGCCAGATATAAGGACAGTGAAGCTGCGCCAGGTACAAGGACAGTGAAGCTGCACCAGATATGAGGACAGTGAAGCTGCACCAGATATGAGGACAGTGAAGCTGCGCCGGATATAAGGACAGTGAAGCTGCGCAAGATCCTGCCACGATTATACCAACGTATTATTTTATCTTAGCCTTACAACAGCAAGCCAAGGAAATAATCGAGTATACGCCATATGTTTTCAGCGTAGCTTGTAAGAATTCCTCCCTGACCCAAGTGGGGTGTGGATATTAAAGTTAACGTCTAACTACTGGGTACAGTTAACAAAGGAAGCTACAGAGGGGCGTGTGAAGTTAAGTAACATCAATTAAGAATAACAGGGAAGTGACTAACATGAAATAAGCCTAGACGGTGGGACAATAAAGGAAAACAACTAAATCGTGTCCTAAAAGTAGAAGCCAAAGAGGAATGAAAAGCGAGGGTAGGACCAAGGTAGGGTTCAAATGATGCAATCAAAGTTAATCATAAAACTAAATCGGAAAGAACTATCATAAAAGAGGCAAAATATGTTATGACGATAGAGGAGCAAAGTAAATTTACATAAATAGGAAAGTGGGAGTATCACGACACTTGGATGGTTGCATTCAACACGATACGAAGAAATTCATTCTGTCTTTTGTGGACATCCTGCGTATACGGACACAGTTATAGCGGACACTATTTTAGGCATCCTGTCCTCCTATCATATATTTTGCTTGTCAATTCAGTCAGCTCTTCAATTCCGAACTCCTCTTGTGGTATGTACACAATCCTGGTAAAATTTTTCAATGTATACAATTAATGTTTTTGTTAAAGATTTTAGATTTACGCTGTACTAAATAGGAAAACATGTGCATTTCAAGCATGGTTCCACCTGAGTAAATTACTGACTGACCGGGCAGGGGCTACCATAGATAATAAATGTAAACAAAGGAAAATAAAATAAACGCTCTTCAGTCCCACCATTTCTCAAATGCTGCATCTGACCCTAAGCGTTATTAACTTTACTTACTAATGCACTGCCTTCCCCGCCGAATGTATCTCTCAGGGCACTTTTTTACGCATTTTTCCTCCCCAAACAAGGCCCCGTCTAATCTGTAATACCCTCGGCTACAGCGGAAACAGTATCTGTCCCTGCATCCCTCTGGTAAATCTGTAAAAAGAAGAAGGTGATCACAATAAATAAGACTAGTGTATATTTTCAATTCTACTCGATACATAACACTGACATGCCGGATAAACACAAACACATGGAGTAAGGGAGCAAAACCATCGTTATGCTTCAAAATGGCAAGAATAAAGTCGTCGAGAAGACAGACGCTTGGCAGGCAGGCAGACGCTTGGCACGCAGGCAGACGCTTGGCAGGCAGGAAGACGCTTGGCAGGCAGGCAGACGCTTGGCAGGCAGGCAGACGCTTGGCAGGCAGGCAGACGCTTGGCAGGCAGGCAGATGCTTGGCAGGCAGATGCTTGGCAGGCAGGCAGATGCTTGGCAGGCAGATGCTCGGCATGTTCAAACATGAAAACTTTGGGCATTGTGTTAGGTGCGGATATGTAGGATACATGCATAAAAAAATTTAGCACCACAAGCAAGACTTACCAATTTCTTTACAGAAGTGTCCATACTTCAGACTGTAACCTATTTCATGATTCTCGGTACAACGAGGAATGCATTTCTTGACTTCTCCATCTTTGTCAATAAGTGTTCGCCAGTGTCGAAATCTGCAACCAACATCTGCAAGACAAGATACGATTAACTGATTCAGTTTCCTACCATGTAATTTACGGTAACAGATGTTGCTGCCAAACGTCCTTACTTGTACTTAAGATTTTACTTTAACGAAATGCACGACCGGGCTTACGCTTTTAAGAAGTGCGCTGGAAAGGGCATTTCCTTGCCATGAAAATTATTAATATAATATAAGTAATATAATAATTGAGCAGTTTCGTTGCTGACTCGTCCGTTGTCAGGACGTAACTTCTTGCGGCGTTTCCGTAACAACACGTAAGATTTTGATATCACACGAGCTATGTTTTGACCTAAAACAGTCAATATTTATATTCTGTTATTTGAATACTATCTTAGTTTTTTGGATGGGCCAAGTTAGTGTAAATTGAAGAAATTGAAGCCGTTCTTTTAGTATGCCGATGCTTTACCTTTAGGCATTCAAAAAGTGCGAACAAGGCATATTAGATTCGTTCCGGATAACAGTTGAATGGATAAAGTGATTGGGGAGGCCTGGATTGAATTCACTTAGGATCAGAGTCCATTGTAAAAAGTGATTCAAGCACAATAGATTGGATCCAATGAGGATCAGTGTCCACTGTTAATACTGACTGAAGGACAACGGATTGGACGTAATTAGGATTATGGCTACTGTAAACAAGACCAGATAACCGAATCGGATACACTACACATTCTTGTCTACTGTAAATGTTGACTGCACGACACCATTCTAGATTCAGCCTGTATCCGTGTTCACCATACGTGACAAATTCACCACAAACCACAGTGAAACTATTCTTTTCGGTTGTTCTTTACATGAATGTCGAGTGGCGCTCAGTGACGCTAACTGCGTAATTCAAACGCGGTACAGTTTTCTTCCGGATCAAGTACGAGTGATCCTGAGTACAAGGCAATTCGATCAGAACATTGGGTCAATTTTTAAATATTAATCCGGTGGGTAACTATTACATAGTACAATTATCCAGGAATCTTGGCCAGGAAGCAAACTTGTAATGACGTGCCTTGTCGTTTCCGGGATGTCAAAGCACAGATCGCTATTATTGTGTTGAATATGCAAAATTAATTAAGGCAATGAAAAAAAACAACTACGAGACTGGCAGGTATCCCACAGTTTGATAAGTTCAAGATTTGCCGACGAACACTGTCCAAAGTTTGCAAGGTTTACTCTCTTTGAGGATGCAGGTTTGTGAAAAATTGTTATCATCATATGCCCTCTTCTTGTTCCCGACCTCCTCTTACTTCTTAGTCTATCAGGCCTAGGGGTTAAACTAAACCATAATTGTGGAGTGTCGCTGCGTTTCACGGCCTTTTAATAAGGACCCTGTCCCTAAAAAGCTTGCATGCTACCCTTACCTCCCCGCCGTGAAACAATTCTTACCAGGTGCAATGACACCAGTTTCTGGCTATTCTGAGGTCCTGCGAAACGTGTGTAAATGAAGCAATTAAAGTTCTTGGCAGTGGGAGCGTTGACGTAGGAAACGTGATATGAAAATTTAAGCTTGCCGTATTGCCAATTTGTTAAGGGCATTAAAACAAATCCTGTGGCACTCGATATCATCCGCGCAATTCCATTATAGAAAAAATTTTGAGAGAAACACCATACATATCTCTAGACAGGTAGTGTTACCTCAATTTAAAATTTTGTATATTATTAAAATGATATTTTTATACATTGTCAAGTCTTGACTATAACTTTTTGCCACTTACCAAAATCTCTGGCGTAAACATGACATAGAATGTCCCCCTCTGACCTATCCCCTTCAATATTTTGCTCGACGATCAAAACACGGGGTTCTACTCCAGAACTGCAGGAGGTCAAGACCTTGAGCCAGTTCCAGCCACCTTCTCCCCGAAAGCCCAAGTAATATGTTATTAGTAGTGAGGTTTTGAGCTCTGGAACAGTTATGACAACAGTCTATTCACAGAAATCAGAGATCGTTGAAGACAAGGAAAGGAAGATTCAGTTAACTGAAGTATTTTAGAAATTCCAGGCATAAAACGTAAGTTTCCGTCAGTTAGATAACACGGCTGTTTGGGAAAGTGGTAGTGACATTTACAACCAAATTAAATAAATGATATCAAGTCACGTCGTGTGAATAGCAGTCGTTTAATCAATAAATTACCAGTACATTATTTATTTATAAAATAATCAACAGAATTACTTACTCTCTTTCCAAAATTTTGAGCCAAAAAACCAGCCGAGTGTCGAGTGATGCCTTGCTGGACGGTCTGCTGAAGCTACAGCAAAAATAGTCAGCGCCAAAACGAGTAAAAACTGCTTCATTTTTCCTTTGTGGTTTACTCAAATTCGCGTGTTAAAATTGCACAGCGAAGACCAAAGTAACTGTGACGACTTTTAAATATGAGTATATTTTCTTGTTCCGGTATAGTGGTTTACTTCCGTTTCCCAATGACGATGTCATGGACAAAGACGGATATCAAGTCAAGTTCATTCATTGTGGTGTCGCTTTCAAGGTCCAATCTCCACTTAATATTCTAACTTAAAGACTCAAATAGGACCAGTGTCCATCAAACAGTTTGAAATTTCTAAGCTGTCAAACCAGACAAAGTAAGTTACGCCTAGTTACCAAGAGCTGCATTTGAGAAAAACATCGACGTCACGATTCTTCAACGAAAATATTCGTCAAACCGATATAGCACGATGACGTCAACGATTATTCGAGGGTGTAACGGAACTGCGACATTACACACATAAGCCACGAAGTTCATCCAATGTTTTGTCAACCTTGCCGCAGATATGGCGATTTACGAAAGGGAGTCACATGCTAGTTGAAATAGCTTCGATAATAAAAATTGTATGAGAAGATGGCACAACTATCCTACTCTGGGTCGCATGTGGCCCTCTGTTATAGGACACTGAAAAGGGCATTCTTCATATCTATGGACATAGTGTGCGGACGGGGAGCCAATTTTATGAGGTCGCGATCGTGGTTAATAGAGATCAATGTATAAGCAGGAGTTCTTTTAAGGACAGTAGCCCTATGAAGTCATCACTTAAGATCAACCCTTTCAAATTGTCGTTTTTGAGTTATACGTGAGTCGTCTAGGAAAAACGTGCATCAAGCAAAGCATGATAATTTCCACATAAGCTATCAAGCAATGAGGAAGCAAACATGATCAGTCAGTACTTGAGTTACTAAATAGTCTTGCATCATGACATCATTATCATCTGATTATCGCCCATTTTCGTCAGAGCCAAGCACATATTCATCCCAATCCTCGTCCATGGGCATTACAGTTGCAAACTACGATAGCCAAGCGCTTGCAAATTGCATTTGAAGAACAATAACTTTTCACTTTTTGGGGTAATAGACAAGAACGGTTTGCACCATTTGTTTCTTATTCTGCTTAAATCGGCGCTCACAAGCGGCTGAAGAGATGGAAGTAACAAATGCTTTCTAGCCAAGGCCGCCAAATGCGGTAATTCAAATGTCTTCATTTTCCAATAGGATAGCAGATTGTAGTCTGAATTAGACTCCCCAGCCTATCCCCGGCCAGATTTACGTCGCGGTCGGGTAGGCTTTCACGAACCTAGGTCGGGTCCCCGACCGAACGCTATATGTACATTCTATGTCGCTGAAACTTATTGAATGCCACAGCGCGCTGTTGTTGGCACCGTCTTAGGCCATCCATCTTCTTTGTATTTTGTATCATTCACAATTTAATTTATTTGGCTATTTTTATGATTGTGCCTCTCAAGAGGCTCTATGGTACTGACGAAAGCAGAGTGTTTTGTTTTAAGAACAAAGCATCCAACCGAACGATGGAGTTAAACAATCCTCAAAGTGCAACAAAATACATTCACCATTGAGAAGCAGAGGTTGTTCAGGGCGGCAAGTACAGGGGTTTGGGGCTAAAGCCCTTCAATAATTGTCGCCTGACGCTCTCTATCACCTGGAGCTCTGAGTGTAAAAGAACGATCCAACGCTGTTTTAATGTGTGATGTGAAAAGTCAGGGCATTTAGCTCTGTCTTTAAACTTGCTTTAAGTCGGCAATACACCTGAAAGATAAATGTTGATTGCAAACAGTGGCCACATTTCAAGTAACGCTCCGAGCAGGGAGAGGGGGGGGGGGGAAGCTGCCTCTCCGACAAAAGTCCATGGTTTAGCAGTAAGGTAAAATTATATGTCAATCAGACTCAAACTGCCCGGAAAAGGCTTGGTCAACGGTCAACTTTCTCGTTTGCCCCATTAAAAAAATTGTGGCTACCCCTGATTTCTGTTTTACATAGGAATGCAAAGTTTATATTGACGATACCATAGTCTCACAGTAGCAATGTTTTTAGCAATGAACTACAACACGGGAGTTGGAAGAGTCAAGGATAAGTGATAGCTTACAACGCTTTGGAACTCTGGTAAGGTCCATGATGGTTTTATTATAGTTCAGAAGAGGCCAAGACGTTCATCTGTCGAGGAAGCCACGTGCAGAAAATAAAGTCCGGGCGCTCCTCAAATTGTAATCAAGATTAATTTGCAGCATTTTTGTTAGATGAGAGGTACAACTTGAATCAAGATCATATGTTTAGGATCATTTAAAAATATATTTTGAACCGAGATTAGAATGACTGACTGACTTTAGTACACACTGACGAGGATCAAGATTAAAGTGACCTTGGGAAAGTTTCTAATTGAAAAATTACTAAGCAAGATAGCATTGGGATGGGCGGCTTTTGGAAAGGTAGCTTCCGTCATGAAAAATCAAAGAGCAAGTATGGTTAAGTTCAGGGAGCGGTTCGTGGCAATCGATAGATTGCATAAGACACAAGAAACTATTACGCATGCGCGGAAAACAAATGAATGCTTATGCTGTTTGACCTGATTATCTCCTGTTACAGAGCTCTTATGCTACTTGTTTGATTACTGTTATGCATGCTTAGAAGCAGCATGTTTTGATGGCATAATGCTTTATTAAGAAGTTGGTTTCAGGTGTAAAATGTTGAAAAGATACCGATACACAGAGTTTCAGTAAAAACAAACTCACATCCCAACTAAGGAACTATATTTTGCTTTCCTATGCCAGCTGATTTTCATTTTTTTGCGACTTAATTCATTGTTGTGTCTCTTCACTAGCTTGTTTTTCCTCTTTGCCGGCAAAATGTCCAGGGCTGGCTTAGAAACCTTTGACAATAAAAATTAAGACCATGGATTTGGAAGGAAATAAACATATTTCGACAGAGTGGTGTGTGCTACTCAAGTGAATAACATGTTCAAGCGAGATTTCCTACGCATGTGCTTACGAAATTTGAGACAACTTTGCAATAAGATAAATAAAGTAGGCTGTAATTAAGCTGGCCCAAGCTACAGCACCTAAACAACTGAGAACATTTGGGAGAGTTATTCGACCAATTCCACCTTTGCAACATAAATTGATAAAAAAGCCAGGAAATTATTCCATCAATTATTATGCAAATCAAAACTTGTAACGCATTTTACGTAACATTCAAGCTGAAAAAAAATTTAAATTAAAAATCTAGTCAAAATCAACTACTATTGCCAGTTAGTTCTACAACATTTCAAGACTTTCGTTCAAACATGTAAGTCATTTCAATAGGCAAGAAAATTATTTTTTGCAAGACAGTTTGATCAAAACTATAAATTACGTAGCCAAAGGACACTTTCAGTTCGTCCTTTCAAATGTCTGTGTGATGGGACAGTACACACAGGGGCATCCCGGCTATCTCGTCCCTAGATTCAAGTTTTCGGAAAGTTAGAATTCCATTACAAATTAATTATTAAATGTAGATTGTTCAAGTACAAAGATTGTTCAAGAATTTCAAGCGACAGTAATCAGAAGAACAAATTGGCGAACTCAACAACATAGTCAAAATCAAAGGTTAGCTGAGATCGGCTATGTTTTCTATTTATTTTAGTGAATTATGCTTTAGGGTTGTTCCTAAAATTATTCCTTGTCTAATATCTAACTCTAAAGCCAGACATAGTCCTGCCATTGAACTGGCATTTTAAAGGATGAACAAAACTAAGTTGTTTTATTAGGATTTACTACGTGCACATAGGTCAAAATGGAATAATGTGAGACGATTTCTTTTGGGTTTTTTTGACATGTTTCGTTTGTGAAACTTATTTTTTTAATTTTTTAGAAATATTTCTTTCATGATTAAAAAACGTTACGACAAGCATCAAATAATTTCAAAAAACTTGTCTTAAATTTGTCCAATTACACTTTGTTCGAGGCAGAAGAATTTGTGTTAGGCTATGGCCTAGAGTTTTGTATACCTTCCCAAAATGTTAAGAGAGAAGAACTTTTTGCTGAATTTGAAATTTTGTATGCCCAACTAACGAAACACAAAGCATCGTCTGAAGAGGATCTCAGTTCCCTAAAAGCCCGATTAAGTGATTTGGCACATGCTTATCGTAGCACTCCAATGGACATTTCGGACTTTTATATGCACAGAGAACATTTTTAGTCTTTAAAAGTTTTAAGATGTACTAAAGGCACTCTTGTTACAAAACCTGATAAAAGATTTGGGGTCGTAATTCTTAACAAGAGTGACTACACTAATGAGATGTTTGATATATTAAATGACCAAGACAAATTGGAAAATTTAGGTAGTGTTGAAAACCATGACAATACAGCAAAAATTACAGGCTAAATTACAACATAGTCTATAAGAGATTTTAAACAAAATAGGTTAAGTCTTGACATTTATGATCAGATTCGTCTCACAGACTCTCAACGTCCACGTAGGTAAGGATTACCTAAAACACATAAGGACAATACTCCACTTAGGCCTATTTTACCCATGATTGGTTCTGCTCATCATAAATTGAGTAAAGGGCTTTCCAATCTTATAGAAACAGTCTTGAAAATCTTTAGCAAGACCCATATCAAATATTCCTTGACTTTTGCAAAATTCGCTCGAAATCTTAAAATCAATTCTCGTGGGGCAGTTATGTGTTCTTTTGACATAACCAACCTTTTCACTAATGTCCCCCTTGATGAGACGATAAAAATATGTCCCGACGCTTTGTACCGGGGAGAGGTTGAACAGCCCTACAACTCAGAGGAGATCTTTGTTGAGTTAATGGAATATGCCACTAGAGGTGTTGAATTCCGTTTTAATAATACAATGTATCGACAAAACGACAGGGTGGCAATGGGTAGCCCATTGGTTCCGACTTTGGCAGATATTTTTGTCGGCTTTCACGAGAAGTTTATTCTAAAAGAAAACAACCAAAAGTCGTCTGTTTATTTTCGCTATGTTGATGACACCTTTGCCATCTTTAAAAATGAGCTTGAATGTGACAGGTCTTTCCCAAAAACTTAAAAAAGTAACATCCAGCTCTCAATTAACGGTTGAAAGGGAACAAAATAGTTTATTACCCTTTCTTGATGTTTTGGTGGAAAAAACTGAGACTAATTTGCTAACAACTGTTTACGAAAGCTACTCTTACTGGTCAGTACATTCTTTGGGATTCTTTTTGTCCAAAAAAGAGCCAAATCAACCTCATCAGAACACTTGCCCATAGAGCAATTTGTATCTGTTCAAAATATAAACTAAATTCGGAACAAAGGATATAAAATCTATTCTTTCTGAAAACGGATGTTACTTCTAGAATTTTCCGAGAAAAGATCACTGATTCTTTTGGGCCTCAAAATATTCTGTATACTTAATACTTCCTTGGCTAGGCAATGTTTCTATCTGCATAGAAACACAAATTGAAAAAGCTGTAGTTAAGTGTTCCTCTGCTGTCGATCCAAGAATTGTCTTCACGACTAGCAAGATCATGCCATCCATTCACAAAGACTGTGCACCTACCACACAAAAATAGCTTAGTAGTATATCAATTTCTATGCCCATGTGAAGCTCAGCATGCAGGTCGCACTTCTCGAAGACTGGGTGAAAGGATCAGACATGTTCCAGCCACTGTACTCCAAGCAGCAATTCCTCCCAGGGAACGGCCATCTCGCGCTTGCAGAGTGAAAATGACCTTCGAAACATGCGATTCTGCCATAGAAAATTCTGAATGTGCCAAAATGTACAAGGATGAGAATTTTCGGACAATTGGCACAGGTAGATCGTCCTTTAATCTAGGGGTATTGAAGTTTGTCTACATTAAAACAAGAAAATCAGTGCTCTGTAGGCAGAAAGAGTTCGTTTCTTCTTTTCAACTCTTCCAATAATGTTTTGTTTCTTCATTTTCTCTTTCTTTGTTTCCTTTCTTGTTTATGATTTGCTAGTTTTGCTACATGTTTCGTATAAGTAGGTTGCCATATACATATACTTGTCTTTCTGACCATTTATACTCTGGAGAGTGTCAGACGAAAAAAGATTTTGTGCAATGTCTCAAATTTTCAAGGCAATTTTTAATGTAAGTTATATGAAACAAACATTTAATCAACAAACCACTTCACTCAACCTGAGTCAGCAACCAAGGTTTTAATTTGAAGGTATCAGAATTGCATGTTTAATAGTCATTTTCGTTTTGCAAGCGCGAGATAGCTGTTCTCCAAGAGGATTTGATGTATGGTGTACAGTGGCTGGAACAGGTTTGATCCTGTCACCCAATCTTTGATAACTCAGCCATCCGCTGTCATTATCATGATACCTTTGTTGCTGACAGTAAAGTAAGGCTGAGTTGACCTGGGTCAGCTCATGTCAAACAAGACTATGAGAGATGGCCCAACTTTCGCCAAAGCAAAAGGGTGACATACAGAAAGAATTTCCACTGTAATGTTTGTTTTGAATCCTATTTACTGCAATGTTCACGAAATTTTCAAAAAGGAGTAAAAATCCCTACTTCCCTCGCCAATCTACACATATGTAGTCCTTAAAATCACTCAGAGCAGAATATAGATAACAAATCACTGACAATTAATGTAGAGAACTCTCGATATTCCGTTCCGAATGAGATCTCTCCGCTACAGTTTCAGGTTGAGTACCTTTTTCTTGATCGTACTATGCACAATTGAACAAAAATAACTATAAGAATAACTTCTAACGGGCCACTGCTTCAAAGATACTACGTTACGGGATACTAAAACATAACACAAATATGACAAGTACCATTAAAAAGGGCCATCCCATGAATTGGTCGTCTACAGAGCAAAATGGAGGGGCAAGCACATGAAAACGTGTTTACAGACCACGCTTTGAAGAGCATTGCTAAGGTAGAAACTAAAAAGAATAACTCGAATGCCAAAAGTAGTTACCTTAACGTTTTATGCATAAAATCTTAAAATTCCAGATCACTGTACAACATCTATATAGCAAACGTATGTGTTAACATTACATGTATGTTAAGAAATCGTTGTTTGGGACAAATAAAGAACTTCGCATTTTGGTAGAGATTAGATAGCTTGAAAGAGAAGTTTGCTCAGACAACAGCTGATTACAATTATAGACAAAAGCACAACCTTCTATAAATACAAGCTACATATGTTGGTTAGAAGATAAATGGCTTTACTTTAAAGTGAAACACAGGTTAACTCTTTAATTTTCTTAAGCTGATATCCTGGGAAAAGAGTCCATGGGATCTTTGCTTGTTTCCGCCCGTGAAGTTGATATTGAAAATTTGGACAACACAAATCTAAACAAGCTGAGATGTAGAAATTAGACGTCGCAGTTTATATCACTCGGTAGCCTTAGTGGTGACGTCGCCTAAGTCAGGGGGTATGAAACCTAGTCGCATGTTAATTATCTTTGTCTTTAGTTCCATCGACAATACGAAGGAGCTGTTGATGCCTTTGAGACTAAACGTCGGTCTCTGGGGAATCAGAGATCATCAGTTGTTCGTATAATCTGGAGTTGCCGTTAAAAAATTCCTCACACTGACTGAATAAGAAGGAATCCTTGTATGGTCGCCCGGTGGTGAAGGACGATAAAGCCGTTTTCTCGTCTTTGCTAAGGCTTTGGGCACGCGACTTTCGCCTCCTCTGCAGCTGTGCTTTGATGATGGTGCGAAATTTGGCATGAAGACGGGAGTAGATGAAGACATTAACACAACTGTTTGCAAAATGCAAGGTCTTGGTCCATGTGTTGATAATTAAGATTGGCTCACCGTACGGAATACCAGAACGATCAAACCATGATATAGTATATGCTAAGTGGGTGACATCCGCCGGAAAGATCAGGATAAAAAACAAAGCTCCGACCGTGATCAAAATTCTGATATTGTTTTTCCCCTCTTTACTGTGTTCATTTGACGTCATCAAATTTAGAGTCTCGTTTCTTTGTCGTTTTCGCAGTGTTCGATAAATTTGAACATTGACGAAAACAAAAATAACCAAAAACGATACATCACGAAGAAGCAGCATGATAACATTGGGTATGGAGAATGCTCTGTTGATAACACTTGGTACTTGGCAGGTTCTGCCTGCATGTGGTTTCACTCCTATTATGTAATGTGTAAAGGATAAGATAGACAGAAGGACAGTCAGGGCGACCCCAAAATGCACTTGTTTACGACTGAAGTGCCTCTTGAAGGGTGTCACAATCACACGATACCTGTCCAAGGCAATCATCAGAATAATGCCAGCAGAAATTGTGGTTGTTAATGGAGCAAGTGGAACAATAATTTTGCAGGCAATAAGTCCAAAATGCCATTTTCTAAAAAATGTTAATATAATATATATGTGAAGTAGAGGATTGATAATCGATGCCAGTAAATCAACGATACCTAAATATAAATAAAGTGTTTCTGTGACTGTCCGATCCTTTCTTCGTTTGTATCCAAAGACATAACAGACAATGGAATTTCCTACAAGACCAGTCAACATTATCACAGAAAGGCAGAAAATAGTGACTATGTTTAATGATGAAAGTGTGGGCTCATTGCTGGAACTAGTAACATTAGACGTCATGTTTTACACGGTATTCAGTTCCAAAATTATATTGTTGTAAGTTGCCTCACTTTGTATTGCCTACGAAAAACCAATAAAACAATTGTAAATTGAAGCGAATGTTGTAAACCTGTATTAGAAAAATAAATCTCCTGACATCAATTATCAAGGAATCCGGAACTACAGCAACTGTAAAGTACACCAATGCCCCAAAGTCACTATTTGATAATTGTAAAATATAGCAAAAACATTAAATCATTTAGGAGTAAATGATAAGCCTAGCACCAACATTAAACTATTTAGCAGCAACTGTAAAACATAGCAAGAACATTAAACTATTTAGCAGCAATTGTAAAACATAGCACCAACATTAAACTATTTAGCAGCAATTTTAAAGCATAGCAAAAACAAAAAACTATTTAGCAGCAACTGTAAAACATAGCAAGAACATTAAACTAATTAGCAGAAACTGTAAAAGATAGCAAGAACCTTAAACTATTCAGGAGCAATTGCAAAATATTGCACGAATATTAAACTATTAAGCAGCAACTGTAAAACTTAGTAAGGACATTAAACTATTTAGCAGCAACCGTAAAACATAGCAAGAACATTAAACTATTTAGCAGAAACTGTATAAGATAGCAAGAACCTTAAACTATTCAGGAGCAATTGCAAAATATTGCACGAATATTAAACTATTAAGCAGCAACTGTAAAACTTAGTAAGGACATTAAACTATTTAGCAGCAA
>JANTCA010090911.1:0-13550 GCA_024741275.1 Chironex yamaguchii
TAGATAGATAGATAGATAGATAGATAGATAGATAGATAGATAGATAGATGGATAGATAGATAGATAGATAGATGGATAGATGGATAGATGGATAGATGGATAGATGGATAGATGGATAGACGGATAGACGGATAGATAGATCGCCATCTATTGATTCTCGATCAGTTACTATGAACCTTAATGTTTCTATATGATATATATAAAGAACATTCTAGCAGCTGGGCATTTTAAGACAAACTTCTCAGAATTACAATTCCAATCAGCCAACTAAGTGAGATATAGAAAAGTGAATCCCAGTAACAAAAGTGCATAAATCATGGTCTTCTATGTCTTTTGGTTATAGAGCTGGGTGTGATTAGGGCAATTAGGGTTTATCTGGTCAACCAAGAACAGCTGTATCAAATCATTCGTCTTCAGAAGTAATCATGTCAACATCCAGAACATCAATGAAGATTCCGCTACGTAATTACTTGAAAATTACACCTCTGAAAATTGATACTTTTAGTTTGAAGGGTAACGCTTATAATTACATTTGTAGTACGTGATTAAAAGAGTGTAGAAATTTTTGCAATTTTATAATATTTTCAAAGCATTTTCAAATGGGATACGTCTTTGAAATGTTAGATTAAGGGAAGTCAAGCTTGACTCTTTGGAAGTGTCTACTGACTAATCGGCTTTTCTAGATATCATATCTTGTTACCATTGAGGTCGAAAAGGTTGAAAATGATTATCGAAATAAAATAATAGACATTCAAATTATGTCATTAAGATCACATAATATGTCATGTTTAGTAAGTGAAATTCAGTCTTTTACAAAGAAAGAGAATGTATATTTGTGAGTTGATTGTCATCATTGGTAAATTAATTTGTTTAATTCAAATCATTTGACCGTTTTTGTATCCTTGCAATTTTATCCCAACAAAACTGAACTTCGACAGAGTCCATAGCTTTTATAATACTACACATTGTGTTATGAGAGGTAAATATAAGAAACGAAGTTGTTTTTGACATTCATATCTTGTGATATTGTATTCGCATTAACTGTGCCATGGTATTTCATTTGCTTGTTTTCATGATCAAATCTCAGTCATACCTTAACATCCTCTCCTTCTCCTATTCTTCAACAATCATTCAATCTTATTTTGATCTTATATGTTAACAGTACCACCCCCTGATCTTTCTGTCAATTCAATCAACATTCCTTCTTTACACCTGTTCCTTAGGCTTACTTCTTAGTCAAAAACGGATAAGCTCTTTGAGCAACAATACGAGTAACATTATTGAAGCTTCGAATGTTTAGTGTATAAAGAATAAGATGCGTCCTATTCTTAACCAATTTTATGATGATCCTATGGACGAAATACAAAGTCCAGCTCCCGCTGTCTGACTTAAACGATTTCATCCTTTCTCTTTTTACTTTGCGATGAATAATGAATTATTCCACTCCTTAAGCAGCAGCTACAAAAAAATATATCAACTTTTAAATATGCATGTCCAGTTTCTATCACAGACGTCCTCTATGGCTGTTATTCTGTGTTCAGATGATAATTTTGAAATTATAAACTTATGATGAGAGTTACTTGCTTAATAATGTGATCGCAAAATTACCTAATATTTCTAACAATTTTGCAAGAAAAACATGAAGGCTAAGATTTAACCTGAACAAGCAAACTATAGTTTGTAACAAAAGTATGGACTAATGTTTTAAATAAATGTCTTCTAACTTAAAGTAATTAATAAATAGCTGACTTAAGATACAATTCTAAAAATCAGCACAAATTATTGGTTTAAAGAAGGCCAATATATTTTATAAAAGTCGAAGAAATTGACAGAAGATACCTCGCTAAAACTGATATAAAAATATAAAATGTACAGTAATCTCGTGCTCTCTTTGAACAAAAGAAATGTTTTTGAAAAATGTCTTATGTATAACTGACATGTGTCAACGAACGTGACAACGAACCAAGTATTGGGCGAGAAAAGATAAAAATAGAAAGCAGAAAGGAAGGAAAGAACATGAAAGAAAAGGGTAAGACTGTCAGACAGCCGCCAAATTAAACTAGTGGAACAACTGGAAGGGAATAATAAATTCCTTCTGTCGACACAGGCTAGGTTTACGCTTCCGAATATAAACCGCCTTCAAAACACCAAGATGAAATTTTGACCTTGGTTTAGCAATCACCGAAAACAGTTAAATCACTATACAACTCAGCTAAGGATGGACTATTTAGAATATGCTGTCCTATAGCAGAGCCACATTTCGTAGTCATAGGGCCAGAATCACATAGTCGCAGGGGTTGCTGGCGAACGCTGCATGCTGCTTTATTCGGTCAATCGACCTTCGGGAAGTGCGACCTACGTACCTGGCTTCACACCGGCACGAAAATTCATAAACTATCATACTTTTGTTTGTGGTAGGCAGCACATCCTTCTGAGTTGATAACAAAATCTTGCATATACCATATCATTTGATTTGAACATTTGAATAATTAGCTTAGACGATTTCTTTTTGTTTACTTCCTTTTAAATTAAATAATGTGAATACTATTCAAGCTATTTTCAATCACTTAATGTTACGCTTAAATAGATTTTTCGATATAAATTTTGTTTTCTACATACAATTCATTTCAGGAAGTTAAAGGAGTTTTAATTAATTACTTTCAAACACTTGTCCTCCCTCTAATGCTGTTTTTAGTTACAACACATTTTTCAAAATGCAAGATGCATAATCTGACACTTAATGACATGATATTCCAGAGGCATGGTTAAATGTACCATTAGTATTATCACAGAGAATAAGCAAAAATTTTCTTCAAAAATTTTTCACGAGCTAAAAATTGTTTACAACTGACACAGCTGCAAACAGTTTGCAAAGAGAACACAAGAGAGGTTAAATGAAATTTATCTACAAGACTTTAATTGCCGCTGTCCTGGAGTTATTGGCATCGATAAGCTATTGGCTACAACTCATTGTAAAATTAAGTCGCAGCTTAAAAAATATCCATCAAATATGTTTTCATATAAAACATAAAGTACAACATTTCATTTAATCAAAGAAAGGAAAGAAATAGGAGAGGAGGTTTGACAAGAAGGAAAAATGGCTTGAATTTGTGAAAAAAAGGACATGCTATAATTATCTAAGAAACTTATTGATGGTTACATTTCCCTGAGTTCTAAGAACGTAAAAAGAGGCAAAAACAAACTTTTATAAGAAAATTTCGTTTAATAATGAGAAATAGGATTTGCATTATTTTTAGATATGTTCCCACAATGTTCTACTTATTTTCTACAACAATGAACATTTTTAGAACTTGATAAGGAGAGAAAACCGATGCTAATTTCAATTTTCTTGTACATTGCTTACAAAATTGTTAATAGATATTCTTAAGTTGTTTAATTAAATTTATTCATATGGTTGTGTGAGTATAAGATATTTTATATCGTTTCAGAACCTTTCAGAAGTCCGTTTATTCTATCATAATATCAGAATAATATCTTTCTCTCAAGACAGAACCAGCACAAGGAGAAATTAGTTTACAAAGCAGCTAACTTAATAATGTAGTAGTTGTAATAAGCTTTAACAAAATTTTGTCTTTATGATTCAAAAACGAATTGTAAAGGGATAAAATCCCCTTTAACAGGTAAATGACTTACAGATATGTAATTTACTGTATTCTAAGGTAGAAAAGTGCAATTAATGAACCGTGAGGTGGTCATCTAAAAACGCCTTTGAGAGACAAAGAAAGTCTTTGGCCGTGTTTTTTCTAATGTCGTCTTGAGAAATATTGCTCGTTGAATGATCTGGGCATCTTAAAAGTATTTTCCGAGCAGCTGGTCTGCACTAATTAACGCATGACGTTAGCAGACCTGATTGTAGAATATTTTGTTAGAAAACCTAACATTTTAAGCATCGTTTAAATGGTTATTACTGCCACTAAAATATATTCAGCTATTTTACATAATTAATATATAAAATGATTTTTAATTCTTGCAGCATAGAAATAAAAACATCTTGGAAAAAATCCAAAAAGAGTTATGAAGTAATCACATGAAGTTGGGGATTAAATAGGATGACACTTTTTAAAAGATTTAGTTTTAGGTCAAAATATTTAATGACTTTCTGTGTGTTAGTAACCACTTGATACACGTTTAATTTGAGGAAATGTTCTGCTGTCTCTTTCAGTTCTCTCTTTTTAAATCCAAAATTTTCAACCTGCTATAAACATACTACAATAATTTTGCTACATGATTTTATAAAGAGGATTGGCTATAGCCCAAGTCAAATTCACGCCATTGCTTAGTAAAAATGATTCTGTACGGTGTTTTTAGTGGCAAATACAAGTTTTGGCCATTGATCAGATCAGTAGGGTGAGTTTTGTAGACCTTTTGATATTTGATACCATGATTTCACAGCATTTTGTCATGCAATGACCATGCAGATCAACACCTATTTGTATCTTTCTGTTTTGTTGGGCGTTTTCTTTCCTTCAATTCCTCTCCATTAAGTGATCTCTTCAAATGAGCATCAACCTGCTCTATTCCAGATGTCCATAGCTACATTTTAATACTAGTTTTGATGGTCATTTTAAAATGAATTTCAATTGAGCAGAGTAAAGAATATAAGATCAAAATGAATTCAAGGATAAAACTGTCTGAAAATTGTCCATCCATTATTTAAGAGTGAAAGACAAACATTTAAGAGCTGGTAAAGCCTTTAACTTAATTTAACTTCAAAAGATCAAATTTGTGACTTTAGACATTTGATCTGATTAAGATTGTCCGGAAATAAAAATCTAAAAAACGATATCTACCGCACTCCAAGATCAGCTGCTTCACGTCAATATAGTCTTGATTTGTATTGTAGCTTTCAAAGATGAGCCCATTGTTATCTTTGATAGATCATTTAACACAGCCTATCATGGAACTCAAATGGTACACTCAGTGCTCGGGGGGACACCCGCATTTCCCATCAACAAAAAACAAGGGGAAGATTGTTAGCTAAAATCGATCTTTTCTCTCGACTTGGATGCAAACAGATTAAGGCTTTTCAATGACTCTAAATGTCAACTAACCGATTTGGTCACAACATTTTGATCGCGCTTGAGTAAAAACGAAAGGATAATGGCTGAATTTTTTATGCTACTTCAATGGCTTTATGACGAGCAAACTTGTTGAAGAGAACAAGTGAAACAGCTGTTTTGTTCACTCATGACGTGCAGTGAGGCGTTGATCCCCATAAACATCTTCGACTAGAAAATGACCCGTGATGAACAGAGAAGAAAATGATATTGTTTTCCTCCATCTGGTGTATTGATGATTCCTACAGTTCTTTGCTTGACGGTATGCAATCGTTTATCCAAATGACGCAAAAAAAGAGCAATAGTCAATGAGAAAATCCTTGCTTAATTGACTTGTGGTTTGTGATTAACCTAACGATGTCTTTTTAAGATAAGTGAAACCTAAATCGTAAACCGCTATGTCTCTCAATCTACACTTGCCAACCAAAGATTTGCAACATGGCAACCAACGAATGTCTTGTAGGCACAGACGGGACAAATATTCGCATTGGAATGTACCTTTTCGACTGTAGAAATACCAAAATAGTTTAATATGGAACATCATAATTTTCCAACATTGATTCATGACTATATTACAACTAGGTGTCCAATTGTGCAGTTTTTTCACTTCAAAATATGAGCATCACTACTTTAATTTTATTACAATTAAGGGGAAAAAAATGAGTTTATCTGAAGGAGGATTACTCAAAACGCTAAAAAGTTTCTTTCTTAGCATTTACAGCTATTCAATAAACATGGATGATTGAGCATATATAACATATATAATAGTTGATATATGTTACAATATATACATATATTGTAACATATTTATACATTTATATATTTACAAATATGCATACATATATATAAACATTACTCATAAGCTCAATCATATATATATATATATATATATATGTTACATGCTTCTTACTTGGCAAAAGCCGGAAGCAAAGACTTTGTTTGTGTATCTCCGCCAGACAGGTATCTTCTAGTTTTTACTTGATTGTCGGTTGATATTCCTGGTAGCAATATAGCAAATAGATTTAATTGATTTTAAGGCAATGTCTTAGATCTTCAATCAATAGGGTAGGTGTATCGAAGTGGTTAGAAGTATCATCTTGCGTCCTGAAATATTTTAAAATAATAATAATGATGATACGGTCCTTTGTTCCATCCTCCTCTGCCCTGAAGAGAGACTTAAAGGCAACTTAATTCCTTTCACCTAAGCTTTGTATCTAAATGATAAGTCGATTTATGCTTGCTTTTTAGATATTGGTTAGACAATTCTATTTCCTTCGATTTCATCTTAACTCTTCTATTGCGGTCATGCTCAACTGTTGACCAATGTACACAAAAGCAATTGTGTCTGCTGACCTGTATCACTCACAAAGACTAAAGAACATACAAACAAACTCACACTCATTTAGGTAATAGTCGACTCATTTAGATGAAACTAAAAATGAAACGATAACTAGTGCAAAATGACTTAGTTGTTTTCTCTGCTTTTACGTTTTAATTCAGTCTTTGATAGATATAATAGAATAAGATCTAAGTGTCTCTTAATAAGACAAGTTGAAAGGCAATGTGATTTAATTAGAGGAAACGTTCTTTCTTGAATTTAAAACATTTCAAATTGTAACGAAATTTCTTGTGTCGGCTTTAACATTTTACATGCTTTTCTTATCATTTTCTTCATCTTAGTTATACTATCTTAATCTGACTCAAAGACATTCATAAGATACAGCTGATTAGGTACCTTTCCTTATATTATTTTATTGTTTTCCTAATCAAATGATTTCAGCAAAGGATACATTGATCACAGAAGTATTTTTCTTCTCTAAAGAATAAAATCAATTAAATGGAATGAAACTTAAAATCAGCTGCTTTAATAATCGTTGACCCAGCAGCAAGGAAGCTGTACATGTGGCTAAAGAAAAGAAATCAATTATTTCGAACCTCTAAAGTATTCAACACAAGTTTTTATAAAAGCTCACGTTACAGTCAAGGAAAATTTAATGTCATGGGTTGTCAAAAGGGGGCTAGCAGTAGAAATGATTCTTAAAAATTCATGTTAAAGAATAACCATTAAAATCAATCAACATGATTGAGACAGCGAAAGGTGAAGCCGTAGAATGATATGACTCAAGCAATTAATGAAAAAATAAATTTTACAGTCTTGCTTGTTTGGAAAAAGAGTATTTATCAAAATGTAGAGTGGATCAAAGATTTAACTATTTTAAAAGAGAAAAAGCTATTTGCAAGTCCATAATGTACTATAATTTAGATGTCAACAAGCCAAGATTACAAATGTTACCTCTTAATGAACTTAGTGCACGTTTTTCTTCAAATATTTTAAATCAGCAGTCAAGTTTACTAAATTGGGTATTGAAAGTCAAGCTTTGATAGTCAATTCATAGTATTGTGGTCTATCAGACCAGACATCTTGAGCTTTTTGATTCAAATCCTTTTTAACGATGGCAAAGGTTATGTACGGTAAAGGCTACTTAGTTTATGCTTATGAGAGTATATTGATGTCACGTGTGTATGCAAATTATCCACAACAATGTCACGTCCTCTTATAATACTTAAGGTCACGTGAGGTCATGACATCATCCCCGTTTCTTGACCTGCTAGTTTATATTTTGTGTTAACGTGACGTCATCAATAGAAATAGTACTGGTAAAGAATGCGTTTAACTATGAATGTGGCATATCCATATTGTAAGAGAGATTGAAATGATAAAAACATGACGACTTACAATTTTTACTTCATCAAATTTAAACTGGTGCTTCTTTTTAAACATTTGATTGCTTTGGTTAAAGTTAAAACGGCATTTTATCTGCTTTGAATTCTCATGTCCTCTATTGACAAGTAAAACGAGGATGCTTTAGTATTAATGGGCTCTTGTCACTGAACTCCAAGCTTCCTTTTGAAACCACACGCACTGTAAAATCTCAATTCAATTCCCCTCGATGACGCCCCGTTTCAAATAAGCATCTCTTTTCAAACCGAGGCTTTTCAAACATCTCTTATGTAGTACGCCCCACCCTTACTCTTGTACAGCAAAAAAGATCCAGGTGAATGACAACAACGTATTGTGCCCCTATGATGTCTAGATTTAAGAAGATAGAGTGAAACATTTGTGGTTTTTTTTGGATAGACACTGAAAGTCACATGTGTTCACAAACTGTCTTCTATATTTTGAATTTTCACCATTATCTTTGCTCTTGAATGTTTGCAAAGTTATGTGTCATCAGGTTAAGACTTCACTAAACTCTATAATCATTCTCTTGATCTTTGTGTGTTTAAATGTAATCGTGGGAGATTTAATGTAAACTAAAACAAAACAATACGATCTTGGTCTTGATTTTTCAATAAGTCACATTCTCTTCTGTTATAGATAAACCCTTTATAAGTTCCCGTTAAAGGTTTATACGTTGGTACGCTCCCCGGAGGGTATTGGAGCATTAACAATATTTACTTGTTATATTTTCAGAATAACAAATTCCTCTTTTCCTAAACAACTGTACACAATTATTTTTCCTTCTTGCATAGCTCTATCAGATTGTTTATTGAAAAATTTTCCCTCTGCCTCGTTAAAGTTCCTTGTTACCTGTATATTGCTTATTCTTGTATTACCTGATAGTTATTAAGAACTCAAAACTCAAAGAAAAATATAATTCAAAGAGAAATACATTTTGCTTTGTCTGTGAGCACTTTTGACATAAACTCTTCTCAATCTGATCTTGTCACACTTCTGTGATCCGTTTGTCTAATGTTGATAAAACATTGTACGACCATCTTCATCCCGCATCACAACTTATATCAGTTTACATGAGAAGTATACTGTAACAATAACTGACACATTTTAATGAATCCTTTGCCATTGCTATCTAATCATTTGGCTAAGACACTTCCTTTTATAAGCTGGTTAATGATCATATCTGGGGTCCACATCATAGCATTAGATCACACCGCCTCCGTTTAGGTATCAGCTATTCTGCACATCTCTATTAATGTCTTCTTTGTCATTTTACTCAAATGTTGGCTTGTGATCCTGATACGAAGGAATATTTAAATATTACGAAATCTTTCTTTAGCAATAGCACATCAAGAATTGGCATTTGAATCCGAGAGGTTTAAGTGCAATTCAAAACAACTCTCTTTCAATGCAGCTATTGTGTTATGTTGTTATGTTCCACGATATATGTATATATATGTATATGTATATACATATATATATATACATATATACATATACATATAAATATAGATAGATTAGAAAACTAATGATCCATTTAAAACTTTCATCATGCAAGTGAGAACAAATCATACGAGACCATACGAGTAACAGAATGGTACTCCCGCGGGTACACAAGACGTCGAGGCTACCCCAGAACAAGATGGCATGATGACCTACTCTACTACATTGGACCAACATGGTCCAGAACTTCAAAACACAGAAAGCTATGGTTGCAATGTAGAGAGAGGTTCCTCCGTAGCGAGAGATATACACCCTGATGATGATGATGATGATGATGGTGATGATGATGATGATGATGATTACTCATGATGATGATGATGATGATGATGATGATGATAATAATGATAATGATCATGATTACTCATGATGATGAAGATGATGATGATAATGATGATGATGATGATTTTATTGGTAGCCGGCATTTCACTGTAAAAATGCCATTTTAGCAACCATCCCAGGTATGTGTCAATAGTGCATACATTAAGCTGTTGCAATCACAAATTCAAATGACGGCAGATTGCTTACACAATGTCTGTTGATCTGAGTAAGTTCTACTGTTCAAATATTGTATTGCATATTTACAGTAGAATACTTGAGTACAGTTGAATTTGAAAGCAGGAAAGAGTACAAAGTTGAAGTGATATAGAGTGTTTTTGGATTAGGATCTAGAATATAGCTATGTTTCACAAAACTAAATCTTGAGCAATGCTTTTGCTATGCTCACTTTTGGTTTCCAAACACGTGTCTATGTAATTAGTATACGACAGATTCTCTGCATTTAAAGTGTTAAATTTGAAAGCAACATTGTTTAATATTACTAAGCAGTGATTTCATTGATTCTAAAGTTTTCTCTATATTACCATCATGGTCATCATTGTTGTCAGGAGTCTTTGTCAATTAAATTTCGTCTGGCAGACAACCTCTTCATTTCTCGCATTACGTTACTATTCATAAGGTACTATATCCAGTCATGAAAAACTAAAGACATATTTTTAAAAGGTTATTGCGTAAGGTTTTCCAAGCGTGATTGTTTGGACATGTAGGTGAAGCACAGCATTGATGATTAAGCACGATTTCTTCCTTTGATGAACAACTGATTTTTCTTCCTATGAGATTAAATCTTCAATAATCATGACACAGATAAAATGATATCTTCTCTTTTGTTTGTTATCACCTCTCTTCTGTGAATTTCATTTTCTTCGCGTTTCGTTAAAACTGTAACGCACTTTTGTTCTTTGCACAAATTCACAGACACCATTACTTAGGTGGTCATTGTAATTTGGCCAGATTTAAGACCGTATTCAGTTGCTCTTTGCATAACTCAATAGGATTATAGAGTTCACTTTGATCAGCAAAATGTTGCGGTTGAATCAATACAGATGTCAGCTCGTGGACAGAACCTTAAAACATCTGTCGTCATAAACTTGCTCACTTTAACGCATTGCATAGCTAGTAAAATCCAGCTGCTCTCTTGACGCTCATACGAAGATATTCACGAGTCAATTGATGGATTTTGAGAAGCCAAAGGCATATGATTGGGCGTAGTTTAAGACGATCTATAGTTAGAGATGTCTTGTACCTGATTTGGCATTAAATCCTTTTGTCTTAAGCCAAACGATAGTAAATTGGGATTTTATTTAATTTGGCATATATATTGTCAAGATTCGCTGTAAGCACTGTAAATTCATTCATAACTTGTTCGAAAATTTCAAGTCAATGGTTAGAAAAAAATGTTTTCGTGATTTCATATCATCAATTTTTTGAAAACTGCAATAGGCTTCCCTTACTTAGATTTGAATATTTGGTTTTCATATAATTGGTTTTAAAAATTGATATTATAGTGTTTTATCACCAAATACATATTATGCCTCTTTAATTAATAATTAAAAGAAGTAAATTTAGGACGAAATGGAGTTAGAAACTCCACTTTGGAAAAGTGGACTATGAAAATGGCAACAAATTGGAGTTAGATTAGTACTAATGGTCTAGATATTCGTCGGAAACAATATTTTTAATCAAAGTCTTTCAATCTGTTGACGCGGGTTTTCCAGGGCTGTATACTCCACTGTACTTTGACATTCTCCTGACCCCAAATTCCACCAATCAAAGCAAGATCTGAACTTTGGTTTATGTAAAATGATTAACCACTATATAACCCTAACCTTAAACATTAAGGCGTTGAAACATCTCGTTGATAAGCGTAGCTCAGTTGGAACGGCGTCAGATTTGATGTAGTGATACCCGTGGTCGAACCCACTCCCTCCCCCTCCGCCCGTGATTATTAGCATACCTTATTTTCTGTTTTTAACACAAGACCACCCTGTCGGCTTCTATTTGGAATTGTAGCTTTTTTTACCAAGATTAGGAAATGTTGCAGAAATTAAGCTCTTTATGGAAGTGGATTGTTGAAAGTAGACTGTCAATACCTTGGGATGTTGCCACACACCAACTGCATTCCATTTGGACGTTACGCGGATACGAACTTGCAGCCACTTACTTGCAAGATGACTCTCTCATCCAGAACAGTTTAAAATCATGATTAGTAATCCAACTGTTTTTAAGTTCATTCCAGTTTCATATACACATTTATCGAAGAACATCGAATTTTCAAGTGTTTGTTATGGGAGGGTGTTTTTCATCTTTATCATTAGTAGTCTTTATTTCCTGTTTGCTGTCTACTTAGGACCACAATAATATTCTTGAGGTTAGCTAAATTCGGTTGCATTAATTTCAGAACCAATTTAAAAACTTGATTAGTGAGCGTTTTATGGTGTGGCTCCACTAATTATCTTGAAATATCTAACAAGCAACTGAGCATTTGAGATTACATTTAATGAATCATTACCTAAAAACAGCAAGAGAAACATCATTTAGAAATAGAGGCGCCAGTGTGAACAGGCATTTTCATAATGAGGGATTTTGATGCAGAGTCTGATAGAGGCCACCTGTTTGTTATGACTAAACGAGGCAGATTGAAATGAGCAGGCGCAAATGGCCTTGAAGGTGTTCTGTTAAATGCCTTTGAAAGTGACGCGGTGGTGAAATTATTACCGATGCACGTTCACTTGCTGCAGAATGACGCAACAGCAATGCTTGCTTGTGCATTTGCGGATGGTATTTACCAGCAGCTGACGTCAGTAGAAACTGTATGAAGCGAAAGGTATACCTGAATGTGCTCAATGAAGTGACTTCCACAAATTACATCACCAGGCCTTGTTACTTCTAACTAAGTATGAAATTTTAATGCAAAGAATGAGGTGCATAAGCACGTAGAATGGTTAAGTGATTGACTTGCGCTTATCCTCATTTTTCATGAACGACAAAAGCCAGTCGACGCGTGCTGCTATTGACCCCTGTTGAATTCGGTTGCGCGTGCAATATCAATGATAAATGCATGGTCATGTTTATGAACAATGTCTGTGGTTCAACTTTGCGGTTAAAGATATTCCAAATGTTTTGTTGGTGGCATTTTCAAAGAGAACAAAGCTGTCTTAAGTTACCAAAGTATTCGCACGATTACTTCGTTTGAGTTGTATTTTATGCCATTCTGTAGGTTAAGAATTGACTTTCATTTCTGAGCTCATTCTCATAATGCCGACAAAGAGATGGCACTTAAAAACAAGTCTACAATCTACCAAAGGAAATACATTAACAGTTTAATGGGTAACGTATCTTAACACTTGCGATGGAATAAGGGGTGGGCACTTCTACTTGTAGCAAGTAGTAGCTCGATTAACAGAAAGCGATTAATTTATAGGAGTCAGCTATTTTTTGTTGCAGTAACCTTATCATTTCCATCCAGTATCATGCGATGATTATTGGTAGTTTGTAAATTTTCTGTACCATTTTAATGCAAGGATGCTAGGTTCGAAATGCTTTATTTTCCCACATCAGAGTCGACGATTCAATTGTGTCTTCTGCTCTCTTTTCTGTTAGTCCGCCATGCCCTATCAAGACGTCATTTTGAGTTTTATATAAACAACACGTATAACGCTTTGTAACCACAGATTTAAAATCTTAAGAAGATGATAATGATTCCGTAAAGATGTTCTGAACATGGCATTTACTAGAATTAAAATTGCATCTATACATATACCACTTTTTCTTCTTCTTTCTCTTTCGGTGGTCGTTTTTGGTCCATTCGGTATGGTTAGTCTTCTTGTCGTCCCCGTGATGAATCGGCAAGCTGTTTTACGAGCGGATACCCATCCTGTTGCCAACCTTGTTCC
>JANTCA010090912.1:0-13550 GCA_024741275.1 Chironex yamaguchii
AGAGATCAAAACGTGTTCCTGTTGCCTTGCCCTTCTTGTTCGTTTTCAGCTTCACTTTCATTGTCATCATCACTAGGTCATGATCACTTCAAATATCTGGCTTGTTGAATGTTCTCGACTTTTCTCTATGCACCCCAGTCGCATATCTTTTACGGATGAAGATGTAATCAATCTTATTGTGTGTTTTTTCGTCTGGTGAGTACCATGTTGTTCTCCTAGACAGCTTGTGATCAGTAAGGGTTTTCAACTTTTCTTGGTCATTTAATATATCAAACATCTTATTGATATAGTCATTTTTGTTGAGGATTACTACTCCAGATCCTTTATCAGGTTTTGTAATAAGAATGTCTTTTTTAAAGATTTTATTGCCTGAAAATGTTCTCTGTGGATGTAAAAGTCCGAAAGGTCCATTCGAGTGCCGCAATAAGAGTGTGCCAAATCACTTAATCGGGACTTTAATGAGCCGAGATCCTCTTCAGACGATGCTTTGTGTTTAGTTAGTTGGGCATACAAAATTTCAAAGTCAGCAAAAAGTTCTTCTCTTTTAACATTTTGGGAAGGTATACAAAACTCTAGGACATGGCCTAACACAAATTTTTCTGCTTCAGACAAAGTGTAATTGGACAAATTCAAGATATGCTTTTTGGAATTGTTTAATGTATTGCCGTAACGTTTCGTAATCATAAAGGAAATGTTGGAATGATGTCTGTCTTTAGTTAATTTTTTCCGTCCGCTGATCGATTTCGAAAATGTAGCGGCATTAACAAAACATGTCAAAAAACGAAAGAAATTATCTCACTTTAGTCCATTTGACCTATATCTATTTAGTAAATCTTGAAAAAACAACTTAGTTTTGTCAATTCCATCCCTCACAAATGCCCGTTTAATAGCAGGACTGTGTCTGGCTTTAGATCTGGAAATTCTACAAGAAATAAATTTAAGCACAACCCTGTTCACAAAGCATAATTCATAAAAATAGATAGAAAACTTAGCCGATCTCAGCTTACCTTAGATCTTGACTATGTTGTTGAGTTCGCCAATTTGTTCTTCTCTGTACCGTTGCTTGAAATGCTTGAACAATCTTTTTGTGGTACAAAACTTGAAAATTGCCTAGAAAATTTGCGACATTGCGCAAATCCATATTCACTGCCTTATTGACAAGCTATAGGATGGCATGGAAAGACTGCACTGCCGGTCATGTTTGCATAACGTGTTGCAACATGATGAGAATCCTGAAAACACAGATCAACTCTTTGAAAAGTTGCACACCTTTTTAGGTACAAAGGGGATAAAACTTTTCCGCCAAAATATATATCGCCTTCTATGAAAGGTAGATAGTGTGAGTATATTGCTTAAAGTGTTTCATTGGTTAACATTGGTTTTTTTTGGATTGACTGAGACATATTTATGCAAAAACATAAAAAAGTCACGTTAGCAAAGTACAAATTTGAAATAAGCAAACCATAAGAATGGAGCAAATGGTGGAGTAGGGTGTTATGTGATGGATGACATTAGTTATCACAGATAGTGGGACTTAGGAATAGAAGGTGTTGAAAGCTTGTGGGTTGAAATTTTCCTAACAAACTCAAAGCCCATCCTTGTTTGTTATCTTTACTCGCCACCAGAAACTTCAAAGTATCTCGACAATGTTTTTCATGAGAAGTTTGATGACATGACTTTTACCAGTGCAAATGAAAATACAAAAACTATTGTTCTCGAGAATATCAATTGTAATTACGTGAAAAGAAGTAGCCATCTAGAAATGCAAAGTGTGTTTACAAGACTGATTTAAAACAGATGGTTGAAGAGAAACAACAGAAACATCTACACTTATTCATGTCATAGCAACGACTCAAGATCATATCATCAATAAATACATCATGTGCTCTAGCAACCTAACATCATGGGAGCTTCAGTTCAAAAGAAGCATGCCCATCTTGTTGAAAAAAGTGTTTGGCATTGGGAATGCCGGTGGCTCACTGTGGAGATTAAAAAAGCAATAAATGGTATGGATTATCATCTGAGAAAGGCTTTGGACGAGACCTTGATTGGTCTACCTAGAGACGATTGGAAAATGATGTAACTAGAAAAATTCAATATAGCAAAACGGGGTACACGTGATCTATATTTAGAGTGAATATCTCACGGCCAAAGCAGTTCTGGAATCAAATTAAAAAGTGCTATCAGGTTAAGTAACAAAAGGAAGTTTCAACAAAACTATTTGCAGCTGATGATAGTTTGACTTATGACAAGAAAATCATAGTCAGTGGCCTCTGCGCGTTGTTTGCAGAAATTGGAAAAGGAATACAAGCTACTTTGCCTTTAATTTTAAATCCAGTTTAGTAAATTTACGAAATCCGAGCATGAAAGGAAAAGTGAACCCTAAAAACGGCCAATTTGAGTTTAAGGAAACATCTGCAAGAGACATGTATGAAGTATTGAAGTGACTAAAACGAAAAAGACCTCTGGCTATGACGAGATTCCCGTCTCTCCCGCCATTGATGGTGCTGGGGTACTATTTGGACCTATGTCACTCCTGGTAAACTGGCCTCTACGTAACTCTGTCTTCCTAACTGCTGAATAATTGGCAAAAATTTCGTCTGAGTTCTTATAGTGTTTCAAAGGTTGTGTAAAGGATCATATGAGCATCGATGCAAAAACCATCTTTTGTCAAATAAATAGCTTGGTTTTAGGCATCGTTTATGGACTGAACACACTTTTACTTACTTTACTGGTCAAATATGAATAGGCATAGATAAAAGACTTTTGACTGGAGCTGTATAAGATAATATAATGACTTAAGGAATAATCGGAAGAGAACTAATTTAGTTTGAAAGCTTTCTGTTCAGCCAAAAATACTTTGTCGTATTTGATGGTGTTAAGTCTGAAGAGGAATCTCCTACTAAACCACAATTGCTGAACCACTATTATTTAGTTTATTGATCAATGACAAAAAGTTATATAATCCGATTTGCAGATGACAGTTTCATATTTATATCGGGCAAGGACAGCAAAGAAATTGCCAAAGAGCTGAATGATGATCTCAAAAACATTGGGGACCTTTTTGGCGAAAATAATCTCATGGTAAACCTTAAAAGTTAAAAAACTGAATTCGTGCTCTTCGGAAGCCATGAGAAATTGGCAAAAACATATCCTACATTTTTACTTTTAAGAGACAACATATACTGTAAATAACTGTTTACCTACTTTTCTTTAGGCAGTAAACATTTTTATTCTTATCTTCCTCTTCATGGGTTGCAATGCCTTTTCTTCTCTTAGCTCCATCCCATTAAAAGCTTGCGGTTTGATATATTTAATGTGATTGTCAGTTTTAGTATGCAAGCAGCTATAAGCACCTGTTTAATTTTGTGCAATAGTCTGTAACTTTCTTGTAAAGCCCACCTTTTTTCTACTCCTGACAAGAGAAACATAACAGTGAAATACTTTTAAGAAGTCATACTTCTGATATAATGGCAGATCTAGGTATGCATATATAAATACAGTACTTTAGAATACTTCCAAGAATAGAATAACTCCATAATTTTTAAGTCTCAATACTTAAACCAAGAACTGCCTGAAGCTTTTATCGCCGATTTCACAAATACTGTTACACTGTCTAGTCTAGCTTTAGAATTTTTCATTATAATGTATTTTCATTGAAAACCAAGTTATGGCTCTGGGGTCTTATAGGAGTGTGTGTAAGGAGAAGCCTAGAAAGTCTTGAGCTTTGTGTTGCAAAAGTTAGGCAGATCATCAATCATTGTCATGCAAGAACATCCAAGTATCAAAAAAGGAAGTATAATTTGCCATATAGCAAACAAACATCTTGTGTTCAAAAGTTATCACGTTGGCCAAAAGCTGACATTGTATCTCCTAACACACAGTAACCAATCAGGCGTTGTAAGTTTTTTCAATAGTTTTTGGCCTGTTTTTAACACATGTAAACCTTGCCAAATATTGTCTGTGCAGACCTCTGAACTCTCTCAACACACTACGTCCTTTTTGCTTTTTTTCTAGTGTCACAGCTTACTGTTTGTCTTTATAGGCGTTCTTTAAGTATCTGATCTTTTTTACCTGAGCGCTCTTATTTTTTGCAAGTAAAATAATTTTCAAAGGTCAAAACACTTTAAGCAACCGTGGCACCTAGTAGTCAATTTTGACAACTTTCAGGAACATAAAACATCTTTACACACTTGGGAAAGGCTTTTAAAGATATATATGACGTCATATGGCAACTATGTAATTTAATCCTGAACAAATGAGCAATAATAACGAATGATTATTATGGCTGGCCACTCGGTGTGGACAATACATGCTATTTCACGTGGCTAGCAACTGTGATTTTAAGACACTTGTAGGCCCTTTTGGGTATGGGAGCCCTAGGTCTCGTACTACAACATTTTGCAGAGCTAATGACGTAAATCTGTTTAATTTTTCATCTATTTGTTTGCCAAATGAAACTCATTTGCTATCAAATAACCCAGATTGCCAGATGTGATCAAAGCAGCTTATCAAACCTGTATATAGGGATGGGATACGCTTAAGACCACATATCTTATTGACGTTGGCATTTGACTCGGCGATGATCGGTGTATTCAAATATTTCTGAACTAAAGCCGATTATCATTCACTATCTTTTAATAACATTTTTCTGTCTTGTCTTTCAACTGAGAGATGGTAGAAGCGTATAACGACCTAGCTTTATTATCCAAAACATGGAACATTTTAATTGCTTAGGAATAGAATTTGGGTAAAAAAAGACCGAATGTAGAAATTTCAATGAATACAATTATGAGGGAAACTAAAAATTCCCTTCCTCCCGAATCAAGTAGCGAGTTATTCCTCCTGTGTTCTGAATATCAGACAACTTTCAATTTTTGTACATGCTGATCTCCCAAGTGGATTTTTTATCTCATTCTTAAATCTGGCATTAATGTATAGCGTCTATATCCGAGTATTTAAAGCTTCTTGATTTTCAAGGTCGCATAAGCGCCTTGTGCCTTTTTTCCTTAAAGATGCAACTTTTCTTGATTAAAAATCTTTTTTGTTTTCTTAGCATTATAACTTGTGCTGGTCAAAACTGAAGATGGGGCAATTACTTAGTTGCTCCATAATGTCTTTTTCTAACAAATCTATTGAAAATGTCCTTCTAAAGGCGGTTTTGCTCTATTGTTGTTGTTGCATAACATTTTTAGATTTTTACTTTTTTTAGTCCACTTAGTGGAACTCTATGATGGACAACTATTGTTTAAACAGTATTAATGTTTTATTGATCCATCGTTGCAAAAGCTGCCATAATTTTTTTCAAACGCACCGACAATTTCATGCGTACAGCAAGTGGGAGCTTTGAGGGGTTTATCTGTATTTTAGCTAAGTAAATTTCATACTCTCTGGTCCACAATCGACCGGGAGTGCTTTCAAATGACCGACAGAGTTTTCCCCCAAAATGTTTAGGATTTACTGAAAACTGACGGAGGCAGTTACAATAAAAAAGAGTACAAGCTATTCGAACTTTTTTTTGTAGTGACACAATCATCTAATTCTTAAAAACAATAACCCGGTAACTTAGTTGTCTGAGCATCTGCCCGGAAAGCAGAACGTCGAGGTCTAGTCCCAGCCCTAAACGTACGATTTGTTTCTCAGAAGTTCAATAGGGTCACTCTCACTCCATTTACAGTAGCAGTCACAGTGTCGAAGTGGTGTTTTTGCAATGTCATGATTGCGAATTGAGTCGTTACATAGCTCTCCCCCTACAGGTGAAGTGATGGGTCTCGATGTCTGATAATTGGCGTGTGAGGTTTATTTTGCTATGTCACTGTCAGACAATAGTGCGTCCCGAGTCTTGGCTGTATGTGATGAGTTACTACGTTGAGATCCATTTTGATGGGTTTTTTTGACTCTGGCATCTGCCAGCAGCCGTATATTTCTCATTCTATAATATCAACATTAAATAACTTGAATTCTTAACGTTGTACATCGGCACTGTCTTTAATTACAGAATTTTAACCAAGTAAAAATGTCAAGAAAAAACCCCCCAAAACCCCCACCACCACCAGCAACAGAAATTACAATTAAGTATTACAATGTGGTATTGGGCTCTCCATGTAGAACCTTCAATTGAACGTAAACCAATAGGTAAACTAAAACTATTTACAGATCCTACTCTCATACCAAAAACGAAAAAGTCAAACTAACGTTACCAGACAGGGGTCGTTTTCAACCCTGTCAGGTGTGTGGCTTTGGGCAGGACTCAAGGGAGGTTGATGGTTAAACGACCGTCAACAACCCTTGAAAAGTTCTGAGTAGGGGGTCACTTGTGTTTTGAGGGTTGTACCTGAGGGAACGTATTCTTTGTGGAAGAATTGTTTTGAATTGGGTGATGGGCATAATGTTAATGCCATCGAATTTTTCTTGTTCGGCTATGCCAAATAGCAATAAGTCCAGCACTGTGTGTTGTGATGGCCAAGTTAGTAGCTGGCTTTCAGGGCGATGGCACCAAGGACCGCAAAGAGGAGCAGCTGGTTTTGATCAATAGTGGCATTACAGGCTAGAGCAAGAATAGACGCAGCATATTTCCACTTGTCAATCACAAAGTGCACACGTGCGAAAAGGTGTTCCAAAGTTTCCGATGCGACTTGGGATAGGGTACAGAGGTCGCTTGTTGAGAGTTTGATTTTATGAAGGAATTGATTATGTGGCAGGGCATTATGCAGGAGTTTCCAGTACAGAGACTGGGCTTTCCTTTCAGTTCTGTGTTTATTCAGGTTTTTATACATCTTGATTTTGTCCATGTGGCCAGTAAGGTGTTCCACACCTTGTTGATCGGCCACTTGGTTTGGGTTTCAAGAAGTAGATGAAGTTAGATGGCTTTGACGCAAAGCTTAGGCAGAGGGATGGGCTGGTTACTAGACCTGAGTTTGATGCCACAAATTTTGGAGGCTGGCTGCTGGCTTGGACCCGTCTGCGGATATTTTTGTCCACTTCCTTCTTTTGCTCAAGTTGGCAGACGTACTTGGTACTTTGCTTGAGTTCTTCAGTCCGTTGCACATGAAGTCGACGGCGCTGCTTATCTGCTTCTATCTCATCGAGGTGGGTGAGTTCTTGTAGGAGCTGCTCTTCAAGCAAATTCCAGTGAAGTCACCTGATATGACCCATTACGTAGAGTGCTCTGTTATGGCTTAAATGATTTGAAGTACGTCAGATAGTTCCTTTTTCCATTTCTCGTATGGGGTAAGTATAGAAGGTTGTTAAATTTTATTGCTGCATGTTCCTCTCGAGTCACCAATGTCACAGTTTTGTGACGCATTAGTTTTGTACATTTGATTTTTATAGAAACAAAAGTTAGTCTAGTGAAATTGTGAGAAGCAAATCGAACGTCCCAGATGGGGAACTAACCCAAGACCTTCTGCTTTCAGGGCAGATACTATTATCACTGAACAACATGGACGTTATTTATCAGAGCGAATTTTTATGTCACGATTTGATGATTGCATCACCACACCACACCACACCTCTTAATAATGTCTTTTAGGACAGTCAATCGTACAGTAAGAGAAGGCATGATTTTTACTTTATCTAGCTGTTTCAAAGGCAGAAAGTACTAAAAAACAATGAGCGATATGAGTTTGGAACATGTGATAAGCACGACAAACAGCTCGGAGTTTGTGAAGGCTGCTCTCTATCGAGACTCTATTTGAACATGAAATTGCTTTAATAACTGGACATTTAGTCATAAAATGTTTTATTACATATTTTGAATGAACGCTACTTTCCTGATATGTTATTGTTTTTTCCTCGATCTCGAGGCTTGGCGTTTTCATAGTGGTACTGTAGGCGTTTTAGGTTCCACCTGGTTCTATGGTAGTTAATCAGGGTCACTCAAGTTGCCATTTGCCACTCACGTTTGATTGCAATCGATATCTTGCCTATCAGACTTAGCTTTAAGTACCAGCAAAAATGTATGCGAATGCATATGCTAACTAGTTTTGCTTGTGCAAGGAATTTCACCAACGCTTTGTAAGTCTGGGCGTAAGAAAGCGCAAGGTGTGATCGTATCGAGGAGAACGTCATAAGCAATAAATATTAAATTTTTCTATACTTTGTAAGTCGTTCTTTCATTTTATCTCTTCCAATACATGTTAGCTCAATCCCTTATCTAATTTAAAGTGTAATTTTTAAGTATTGCGATATCCGATAACGCCAAAGCCGCAAAACAGATTTTCCACATAATTACTTTTTCGTTTGCGTGTTTAGTTACTCTTAGTCACGAATGTTGCGCTTTTGTGTAGGTAAAACACCAATATTACAATTTGAATTTATTTTAATGTACGTTTGTCACCTTTTAACCAAAATTCCGTAACAGGTGTAATATTACCCTCTCCTTGGTTGGTTTGAACTTACAATAGTCTTAACTGAGGTTTTCTTTTTTTACAGCCGTCATATTTGCTTACGAGGTTTCCTTGCTGATATGACTTTAATAGACTATCAATAAGCGTTAATAAATTATGGATTTGCACTGAAATAAGCATTGTTCTACATACTTTAATAACGTATTTTAGAACATATTACTTATTTCAAATGATAGTTATTCAAAGGGAAATTGTGGTTGGTTTTAATAAGATTACGTCGACTGGTATGGCTAATGTCCTCTGTCGTCTTTTGCCGCTCATTGGTGCTTTCGTCTATTGCATAGTTTACCTTGGTACCACACTTTTCAGAACGAGTATAGCATAAGCATACTGGCTTTAAATAACATCTGGAATATAGGGGTGCGAGAATCTTATGAGCGTGGGAGTGAAGGACCTCCTTATTCAATGTTTAAGACCTCCAAATCCATAGTCATTAGGATCAGTGGCAACAAAAACACTTTCAACTGCTAAAACTGCTACATACAAAAATCTACGTCTTGACTGAAAGACACTGGAAGAAAAACATAATATGATTTAACAACAGACATCCTCAGTCACAAATGAAATTTAGATTCTAAAACGTTCTATAAACTTTTGCTTATTTATGGCAGCAGTTTATACAACGTAAGTGAGCGATCCTTTGTGTTAATATTTCAAAATTTCCTAGAGAGTATTTTTCAGCAATAAGATAAGAACGGAAAAGATATTATCGTGGCACTCAAAAAGCAATAGCACAGTTAGTACGGCTAAATTACGAAAAAAACAAATTTGATTTATGTATAAAATAATGTCAAGCATTCTCAAACATTTTTATCATTCTCATATAAGTAATTTATGGTACGCATTAACTACAGTATTATAAAAAGTTAATTTAGCAGAACACATAAGAGATCAACAGATGGTGTAAAGGTGTCTAACATTAACAAGTTATTTAGAAGGTGATAGGTACCTAGTGGCATGAAGAGAGGACTTGTAGACAACAATAGTGAATATAAAAGAAATGGGTGTAGCATTTGGTTGTATTTTATGAAGTTTTTTGTTTAGCTAGTAGTTAACGTTCTTGAACAACGACTTTTAACAAGAGGAGAGGTAGGTAGAGTCTGAAATTGCAAAGGTATAGAATGTCTTCAGCAATACGGATTCTCTGGACAAAGTGGTAGTGAAAACGTTTCATCCTAGAGTACAATTATAGAAAAGATAAAAAAAATCGTTACAGTTGTTATCTTAACTCAGGAAAAACATGCATGAAAAAAGAAGAAGTAAAGCATCTTAGTGGGTAAAGATTTTAAAGATGAACCCATCCCACAAACATACGGAAAAAATTGATAGTACTATACAACGACAAAATTCATTGCTGATCATGTTGATTATAAAGAGATTTGCATCGATTGTAACCTTCTCTCTTATATATCGTGAGATGATGAACTAAACGACTTCACACTTTCCACGCAGATTTTCTGTTACCGAGCCTTGATCTTTGCAACGTTTGCACTTTTCGAAATATTCGGTAACTGGTGGGTTTACTGCAATAGAGGGAGACAGGGAAACCTTACCCAATTTATCCAGTATTTCGGATAACAATCTTATAAGCCGGAAGTTTTTAAACAATTAGACCTGACATGTTTAGTAAAAAATGCAATACGTTGTGATATGCTGTATCGGAAATGCTTGCCAACAAAGCTGTCAATACCTTTTTTGAATAACAAAATCTAGGAAATATCAAAACAAACGCCGGCCCTGAGCAAATGGCTTAATAGATAAGCTTCAAGCAAGATCAGATACAGCATCTGTGCTTTAAATAATTTGCCAAGGTTTTCCTTCTCTACACCAACCCCCGTCTTCCCGTAAAATACATGGCAGTAGTAGTTGTATGAAGTTGACTTCTTTATAGGGAATGGCATGATTTTAACAACAAAAAAGCATAGAGAAAACTATGAAGCATCCCCAGCTGGTTTAAATTTGCAAACAATAGACTGCGTCAAGTTCTGTTCCTTCCGAATATTATTCATTAATTGAGTCAAATACGGGTTTTTATCTCTTGAATAAATTATGACACAACTATGGAAATATAATAAGCAAACAATATTGTAAAGAAGCTATATCTAGGTTAAAATAGGAGGTGATTGGCAGTAGAGCTAGACTACAGAGGACACTGAGGGATTCAGAAACAATTACAGAGGTAGGATAAGGCGAAATACCTAAACCATCTTTTGACGTCCTTTGTTTTAATTCTACCCCTTTTAATTCTTATTGTCATTTGATAGCTTATATGCGAATTTAGATTATAGAAGCCATGATTACCTTTTGATAGCATAATTTCGATGTATACCATTACATGTCAATTATTTTCAAGGCCAATATGGTGACTTTGTTTTGCATTTTTACAATTATCTCAAGTAATTAAAGCATTTTCTTGTTTTTTTGCTCAAAGAGTCAGGGACGAAACGTTGTTTGATCTTTTCATTTTAAATATTCTTTTCCCGAGAACTACTTTCGTGAAAAATATAACAAAAAGCAGTTTTTCAAATAAGAAAAAGCTTGTTGTCCTGTCAATTTTTACTTTTGTTCATTACTAGGATGTATACTTAAAAATGTCGAGCAATTTCACTCTCACGAACGCGAGAAAAATTTACTTAACACACCCTTTTTAACATGCTCTAGACTAAATAATCAAATCTGAGAATATAACGTGTTCTAGTGTCTTCAAGCTTATTTCGATTAGACATTTCTATTTCACATTCAGTCGTAATCTAAGGAGGACAACAATTAAAGTCATAACTCAGTTTTCTGACTCTATTTTTACTAATTTCTGCATTCGATTTGACTGAGATATCAGTACGTTGAATATTACCTTAGCAAATCATTACCTAAAAACACTATTGACAATACTTGTAATATTATAGTTTAATATAAATGTTTTAAGATATACGTTGTAATCGGGAGATAAAGTTTTCAAAGGTCACAATAGATGTGTTGCCGTTATTTGAAAATTGCTTCTGTACGCGAAAATATAGACCTTTAAAACTGTGAATCCATAACAACCTGTTTTTTAGATTTTTAAACATATAATTTGCTTATTCTATGTTATTGTAAATAAAGTTTAATTGCATGTACTTCAATGAAAATGGAGTACCAAAGTAAAAGTCTACTTATATTATAGTTTCCATATTACTCGAAAATGTAATTGTAATACTGAAACTCAAAAATAAACCCGAGAAAAATCTGAACAAATTGTAAATATTGAACTAGAAAAAGTAGAAAGTAAAAGATCTTTGCTTGTACAGCAATGCCATTGAAGTTTGTACTGAATGGAGGACGGAGGAAAGCATGGATTCTATCAGTTCAAGGACGTAAAGACCTTTGTTATATTATAAAACAAAACTGTACGTAAGAACAAATCATCAGTAAAATTGCAAACGGCCAAGAAAGAGCTTAAAACATATAACATAATTCTGTGCTTCTGTACACAGATGGATTACAGAGGTAATAAAAATTACTCTACTGATATTCTAGTTTCGGTAATGAAGTAAACAAGAAAGCACGATGTGGCTAGTAAATCAAAAATAAATCTGTAATATTCACCTAATGATCTACGGAATTATTTCCTTTCTTCCATGGCTGTAAATTTACAATTTTCATTTTATGCGGAAACTACAAAAAACTCAGCTCAATTTGTACTCTTTAAATAAATAGCTCTCTTACAAAACGCTGTCCCTGCTTACTATGTTTGAAAACATCAAACCGTGCCGGATAAGATGATGAACTTTGTCTTTATTTTCAGCACGAAACACTTTAAAAGTACCTCTTTATAACAGAATACTGTTTTCAAAACTGCGTGTTGATTTCTAGAGTTGGCTTAATTAGAAAAAGATTGCCTGAGCTAGGAACATTTTTTGATTTGATGTATTAAATATTAGTTTGATTCAAAGATTGCCTTAGCTAGGAACATTCTTTGATTTGATGTATTAAATATTAGTTTGATTCAAAGATTGCTTGAGCTGGGAACATTCTTTGATTTGATGTATTAAATATTAGTTTGATTCAAAGATTGCCTGAGCTAGGAACATTCTTTGATTTGATGTATTAAATATTAGTTTGATTCAAAGATTGCCCGAGCTGGGAACATTCTTTGATTTGATGTATCAAATATAAGTTCGATTCAAAGATTGCCTGAGCTAGGAACTTTCTTTGATTTGATGTATTAAATATTAGTTTGATTCAAAGATTGCTTGAGCTGGGAACATTCATTGATTTGATGTATTAAATATTAGTTTGATTCAAAGATTGTCTGAGCTGGGAACATTCTTTGATTTGATGTATTAAATATTACTTTGATTCAAAGATTGCCTGAGCTGGGAACATTCTTTGATTTGATGTATTAAATATTAGTTTGATTCAAAGATTGCCTGAGGTGGGAACATTCTTTGATTTGATGTATTAAATATTAGTTTGATTCAAAGATTGCCTGAGGTGGGAACATTCTTTGATTTGATGTATTAAATATTAGTTTGATTCAAAGATTGCCTGAGCTAGGAGCATTTTTTGATTTGATGTTTTAAATATTAGTTTGATTAAAAGGTTAATAATCCAGTGACTCAGCCAGAATCAACAAGGTACGGTAAAGTAATCAATGACCTTGGGTAGTAAATCTAATACTTTCAAATTTTGAAATGATACAAGACTTACAATTTATTACTATAACTCAGTGCATACAGGAAGATATATCAAAATCTATCAGAATGTGGGTCAGAAATCGTAGTAACCAGGGTTTACAGCAAGATTTACTAACTTTTCGGGATAACCTCAGCCCTTATCACGTTCACAAAAAATATTTCAATATAATTGTACCGTCAATTAACTTACGAAACAAAATAATTATGGTTATATTTGGAAATTGCAACACATCCCCCCAAAATGTAAGTTTTTACTTCCTTACTACCACTATTACTACTACTACTACTTCTACTACTACTACTACTACTTCTACTACTACTAACTACTACTACTACTACTACTACTACTACTACTACTACTATTACTACTACTACAACTGATACTACTGATGCTACTGCTACAACTACTACCACTACTACTACTACTACTACCACTACTACTACTCTTACTACTACTACTACTACAACT
>JANTCA010090913.1:0-13547 GCA_024741275.1 Chironex yamaguchii
TTTAAGTTATCATTAACTATGTAAAAGTGATTTTTAATATAATACAATTCAGTTGCGAGCTGAACAGATTGAAGAAATAACGTTTTGCCTTGGCCTTCCCTGCGCACATTTAACAAAATTTCTGAACCTTAAGAAACTGTTATCACTCACTGCCGAGTTTGGTTTCTAATGAAAAATGAGTGTACTTAAATCAACTTCATATATTTTTCTGTGATGTTTTCTACTTCGATTTTCTCCTAATCATTATTTTGATATACTTTTTTTGAAAAAAAATCACGTTTTTGAGCACAATATTACGTTGTTTTCTTCTTTTCTCGAAACTCTAGGCCGTTTCCTTCGTAGCACAACATTGCGTGACGTCAGAATTTGTCGGTGCCTTTGAAAAAAAGTGATGAACTCGATTTTACTCTGCTTTGGTTTAGAGTAAAATTTCCAATGATTAACACCTCCTAAGCGCATTAAATTCTGCAGCGAAAATTGACAATTTTTTGCATGTTACACGTTCACTTTTCAATGTCAGGGCTACATCCTCAGAGGAATTTGTTGACCTCATACATGGACTCGCAGATATTGTTAAAGATTAGCAACAGGCTCCTGCAGTTTCACGGCAGGCCACCACTAGCAGCTTAATATAGTGGATTACCCCATCCCTTCAGTGGCAAGCATTTTAGATGCAATTAGCGGTGGAAAATATTTTGCAGAACATGGTCTAGTCTGTGGCTGTTGGCAAATCCCACTCAGCCCCCATCACGAGCACAAAACAGCATTTGTTACCCACTTGGTCTCTGCACAGTTACCCAAACATTTCAACGGGCACTTAACACCATCTTATCTGATTTTCGGTATGATGGCTCATTATTTACGTTGATGATCGTATGGCCTGTTGGTTAACTTTCTAAGAGGCTTTGGAACAATACCAACAGATTTTGGCAAGTGCCGTCTCTTTTGGAATTCAATTTAAGTGTTTGTTTTTCTCCGTGACTTGTAAGTCCTGGGACATCGGATTACCTTGGTTGAGCGTTCTCTACTCAAACAGGGACTGAAGCTATCTTCCAATTTCCCCGCCCACATAATGTCTCCTTAGTAAAACGTTTTCTTGGTATGGTTGCATATTTACGGGACTGCATTCCCAACATGGCCTTCCATGGCAAACATTTGCTTACCCTTCTACAAAAACAAGCCAACTTTTCTTGTACCTCTGATCACGAATCCAAATTTTTGTATCCTAAAGACGCCCTTCTTTCACCAATGTCATCCTGTATCATCTCGTTTTGATCGGTTCCTTTGAAGTTCACACAGATGCTAGTAAAATTGGATGTGGCAAATCATATCCCAAAGCATCAATGGGACCACTGGCCCATTCCATTTTGCATTACGATATCTCTCTAACCCCCCTCCCCCCACGACCACACCCCCGACACACACATCGAATCAAAAATGGCCCACTTTACATCAAGAATTGTTTGCCATAAACTCGGCACTTGACACATTTTGCCCCTACTTAATTAACTGGCGGATATCATGGTGGCACATATTTTTTGTCACAATTTCTTTGTAATTTTTTTAAATAACAAGGGGGGAAACTATAAAAGGACGTTTTGTAATTAGTTACAGATATCTCATGTAGGACACACCATATACCATGGAATAGCAAAGGCAATAAATGTCGCCCTCATCAACATCAATCCCTACTATTGAAATCATGAATTCATAAATTGATATATCTTGTTGGTGTACTTTTAATATTTATTAAAATTTTAAACTTTTAAAATTCATTGAGATGGAAAGAAAGGTTCACAGATTTAACTTGAGATTGTCAATCATTTCTTGAGTAATGTTAATAGCTTAGATAAGTTACCTTATACTCCGTCAAAAGTAAAACAAGGTTTTTTTTCAAGCACCATAGATCAAGCTCCCCAAGTTGAGCTCGTCCTGTAGGTCTATGGCCATGCCACAGACATCCAAGACTCTGAGTACTTGAAGGCATTGTTAATAGCTGAAAATTAATTCTAAAACAAACTCGTTAATTGACATCAAAAGATACGTGTGGAATCGTTTTTGTAAAGATCTCTTAATGACAAAAACCTTTAAGAAATCATCTACTTAATTCATATATCTTGTCACTTAAAAAATTTATCAACTACCGATTGAGTTGACGTACTTATAGAAGAGCTTATAGCAGCATGATACCAATAATTAAATTATTTAGATATTCCTAAATCAGTGTTCACAAGGTAGGGCTTACACAGATCCTTGGAAAAATATTTATCGGCATGATTTTTACTATATTGCAAATTAAAAGTGTAGTACATTTATGACATCTTTTAATCTTTTATTCATTTGTTTGAACTTTAAATTTGTTTCTAGTGTGAGTAACATGTTTAGAAAACGTAAAACAATGGATATAATGTTATGTTCTGACTCACATTGACAGATTAAAGGGTGCCTTGAAGTCACGATGACATTCTAAAAAAGATTGAGAGGAACAATTTTAAGAATATTTTGCAGATAAAAGCAATAAAATACCCCACGTTGCAGAGTATCATTTCCCTCTCAAACCATCTTACAGTTTGCACATTTGTAATTTTGACACAATCATGTACAAGTACTTGTAAAGCTGTACAGGATCCTGCCTGTTAATACTTGTGTTAACGTCTATGGATCCAGTTATCCCTCTTCGACCAGATCTAATGCGACGCTCTGTCAACCGGCTCTTGCAACTTCTTTACCAACTCCCTGATTTCATAGCATGTCAAGCAGAATCGTTAATCGAATGTCATTTCTAGTTTCTAGTTCTTGCTCATTGTAATTTACTGCGCGGGGCAACTCCTATTCATACTGCACCTTCTATCATTACCCTTCTGGCTCTATATACCCTTCCGCATTTCTTGGCTGCGAAGTGCTTATATCACCACGGTTAGTCCAAGCAAATTGTTTGTTTTCTGTTATACTTTAGATGACGATGTCAATTAGGTGTTGTCTAAAAACGGTTCATAGAACTCAACACCAAACAGGTCATGCAATAGTATCACTGAGTGGCCCATGACTTTGAGGGCCAAAAATGTCGAGGGTTATTTACAATTAAAATTAGTTACATTCCTCATCACCTCTGAAAATTTCTCAAATTATTCTCTGCAGACTACGAATTTACGAAAGTTGAAAAGTTCGTAAGGAGCAACTCTTCAGCTTAACTTTACAGCCTCCCATATGTCTATTGTAGCTTAAACATTTCAGACCTTATAATGCTTATCTCCAATTGACGTATGAATAAATACCGTACATAATAAATTTTTGTTACCGTATGTTGTTAACCATCAATTTCGTGGTGCATTCACGGTTTGTCGCTCAGCAAGTGGCAAGTTGCTAAATAGAAATAGCCTCAATGATAGTTATCCTAGCTTGCTGGTTAGAGATAAAATGGGAATAAGCAAACAAAGCTTCATTGTTTGACATGCGCTTCATCATGTCAGAAGTGATGTTAATCGTTATCAGTACATTATAAAAAAGCACATTTTGTTTGAATGTTTATCTACTGCAGTATTTATTCGTTTCAGCAAGTTCGTTATCTCAATCGGCAAAATGGTTACTTACAAAGACAGTGAGGCACTTGAACAGTGACGCATACCATAATCTCAATATGGATCTGACCATACCCACATAACACTGCTTGGTAATGAATTTAAAGGTTCATGACCTCTCCGCAAGGGTTAATGAATACCTAAAGCTATCTCAATACCTAGTTCGACACTGGGTCAACTCAAAAGTGTGCTCGGCCATTGCTTCTAGTCATAGAAAGTAGAATTACATATTTTTGAATATCCTATACCTACTACTTGATGTTCTTTAACAATACTTTACATACAATAACACTTCTCTTTCCAAATGTGAATACAGAGCAGTTACTCCAGTTTAGATGGTCACAACTACAATTTTAATTCTATTCCTTACTCAAGACGAACTCTTAACGTAGCGGAATAAGTGATTAATAGATAACTCGTAGTTACCAAGCTTACACCACTCTAAGCATTTTCTTCAATATACAATCACCCAATATGATAAGTGAATCAGCAGACAAATGACCAAGTGTTGTCATTCGATCTGAGCCAGATTTACATCAAAGGAGAAAGTTTCTAAGCTCAGTCGGTCACAACTAACACTTAACTTCTGTCCTTCACATGCTGCCTCCTTTAAACCGGAACAAGCGCAAACGATCAAAAATTGATCTCCTGTAGGTACAAAGAACATGCCATGTTTTAGAATAATACCAAAAGAAAAAGACCACACATTGAGATCTTATGTAGTTGCAATTTGATTTCTTTTGACGACGAGTTATCAAAGTTACAATTCTTGGCCCTTAAATGAGGATGATACGGGCATATTTTGGGTTCCCCAGGTAAAGTGTGAAAAAAAATTACCTATTTGAATATTCATACAAAATTGTAACAGCTACGATACATTAAAAATTTTTCCCTTATTCAAGGCATTAAAAATCACTCGTATATGTAAAACCTCCGCTTAAAATGGTTAATTAGGTTGTACAATACTTTTTGTGTTTGAAGAGTGCTACAGTATCAAATGCTCTTATTCAAAATTGATAATCCCTACCAATCCGTGTGCAAAATTTTGTTCTTTATTTTTGTTATTTTTGCTATGGTGAAGTACACATGTAAATGTACTTTCGAGATTTTTCGTAGAAAGGAAGATCGTTCTTTCATTTCAACAAGGACACCAGTTGGTCGCACATAATAAACTATGTTTTATTGATAGCACAATAACCTCTCATAAGCTGTTTTCTTTTCCATACCATTGGTAAACATCGTCAGGTAGTTTGCAACACCTATTGAATCTGAAGGGGAAGAAACAAGGATACTAAAAAGCGTTGCTGTTCATTAGTGACAAAAATGCCATAGCAAACATACAAAGGAAGTTTGAACACGATGTCGAGATAAAATTGTAAGAAAGAACTTCATTTAGTGCAGTTTAGAACAATAATATGTGTTTTCTCAACAAATATCCTTGTGCTCAGCAATACTTAAAGACTTACGTCTACGTACCATTAACTTAATCCTGTGAAAAAGCCTTGAGATTGGTGTACAGCAAATACAGTGCAAGATATATTCTGCTTCCCTTTCGAGTAGAAAAGCAAGTTTCAATCTTAACCTTGCAGCTGGCTTATTAACACTCTTCTTTTTTATTAACACTCTTTCTTTTTTATTAGCACTCTTTCTTTTTTATTAACACTCTTTCTTTTTTATTAGCACTCTTTCTTTTTTATTAACACACTTTCTTTTTCATTAACACTCTTTCATTTTTATTAACACTCTTTCTTTTTTATTATCACTATCCACAGACCCTTTGCGATGATCACATAGCCATTCAAACACAGCCTTATTGATGTAAAAACCATAAACATTTTATCGTAAAAGTGACTATAGTCTTCAAGTGTTTAAGTACTTTTAAGCGGTTTAAAGAGTTACAACTGTTTGCTTACAACATTCATTCATAGACAATTTGCCAACAAGCGAAAACATAAGGATATCGCAACAATACAGGACGGCTGCTGCAGTGGTTCTCCTCCAAACTTTGGAGCAAAAAGTTGTCAAAATAACATGAACAGTGTATCTCTGAGAAAAATCAGTGATGGCAATAAATGTGACCAACGTTTGAAACAGAGTACGGAAATGGGTTGAATTGTCGGTGTCCGATAGATCATTGTAGGTAATACAGCGATAACAAGACAAGGACGCCATCAGAGTTTTGTCTTGTGAAAGATGTAACCAATTTTAGCGAAGTCGAAGTTTCCTCTTTCAGCCATTAATATTGTCTTTGTATCAGTCATCTAGTTTATTGATCCTTGGTACTATTAAGTTTATTTACTTAAGTTCCTGCTTCAGTTTTTTCTACGAGAGGCATTTGATGTTTGGAAATAACTTTAAAAATGAAGGCAAGATTTAAACGTTGGGGAATATGTTTGCAATCAAAGCAGAGTTAAATACAGATTCAACAAAATAATCAATAACATTTACAACCTCTGCTAAGCAGGTTGTTTGGACAATCATTATCACCCCAAACCGACGTGAATTAAATTTTAACGCGTAACTTTACAGTTTGTTTTAAGTGATAGAGCAAGTATGTGTGAGTGTTGGATCACTGGAATACCACACATAAACAAAATGGTTCAGATCATTAAACAGAAGTCAGCATCAGACGCACTTGTCCATCTGCATGGTCTGCGTCATCCCGTTATGAATACAAATAGAATACTTTGTTCTTAGCTGTTACTCCGCGAGCAGATGAGATCAAGCTGGCCCGATACTTTAGCTTAAATGTTTAATTGAATTGTTTGTATTTGTTTATTCTCAATGCAACTTGCGTCATGCTGTCTACGGCTGCGATAAGTAAGAGGGCATATTACGTAGTGATGTGATATTTCCTATAAAAATAGGCGATGGATAAATATTTCGTGTCAAAGAATAAAAAGTAGTAGCTTCTCCATGACGGTTGCATTGGCAGTTGATACACATGTCGCTGACTCTGTAACTAATTAACAAGTTTTAAAAGACATATTGATGATATTACTAAATAGCTTTTAAAAGTGACAATAGACTAATAACGGCTGAGTACTTGCATCTGAAATTCATCAAGAAGTCAAGGTCTATACATATATTTGCGTTGAAAACGAATCGTTCCATCTATGGCCAACATAAGCAGAAGCAGCTACGTAAGTTCTTGTCGCTTCTCCCGGCTTATTCTGTGCTTCACCGGTAACCAGGATGTAGATGCTGCAATATGGATTGCATGTTCTGTTTTCAATGCAATATTATCTGGCTACGCACTGAGCAAAATTCTGCTTTCGTCGCATGCAAGGACAAGTATGTGCCCATCTTACCGAGATTTGTTTGTGTTTCTGTTCTCTACAGATCTCCTTAATGGCTTGGTTTGTTTTCCAACAGCGGCCTATTTATTATATACAGGAGACGTAACCCAGTGTAAAGGTCTTTTCAAGGCAGGCGTGATATCCAAACTTATGATTCCCTTCAGAGTTTTAAGTATATGCTCCGTCTTCATGCTTGCCTTGAACTTAAATTTGAGAATTCGCCAACCAAGTATCAGCTGGATAGCAAAATGCCGCCCTGTTTGGGGGTGTGCCATAACTTTCGTTCTTATATTCACTGGAGGAATAATGGTTTTTGTGTTTCTTGTATCCGTTTCGATCATCAATTACGTGTATTCGGTATTTTTAACGTTAACTATTCTTTTTAACGCCCTGACTATTCGCTCCGTGTATGCTCGCATGAAGTCATTGTCGCAAAGAAGTCAACGTGAAAAAGTTCACACAAACAATGGGGACGATAATTCTAAACAGCCAACAACATCCTTCGGAAATCGCAGCAATAATAATTATGGATGGACAAAGCAAAGTATCAAAATTATTTCATGGTTATTAGGCATTTCTATTTCATTTGACCTCATACCTTTGCTTAGCACTATTATTCTTACTGGAAGCCCAACAGCAAGAAACAGCAAAGGATATCACTGGTTTGTCACTTGGATGATGAAGATAATGTTTTCGAACTTTATTCCTAATTTTATGATGCATTTTTGGAACAATAAATTTAGAAAAATTGCAAACACAAAGTTGAGAAGGGGCGATGTTCATCGAGTTACTCATACGTCACATATAACCAATTAGAAAACTCTTTAGAGAAGTTTAAACACTTAATTGTACATAGAAATATCATCATATATCCATGAAAGCTGACTCTTTAATTTCGTATTTTTGCCTTGTACTCTCAGACTAAGCAGGTACGCAGGAAAAACTGGAAAACCTCAAAAAGCTTTGTCATGGTCACGATTACTAGAAGTCCTGTTTATGTGAATTGATCCTTGTAAGATCCTTAGTAACATGTTGCTAAGGCGTGAACTACCAAACGTCTATAGTTTCCCAGTCTGAAGGAATGACGATGACTCTCTCTATAAGGGAAGCAAGGACATACTAGTATGATTTGATTGGATCAAGCTTTTCGCACAGATGAAATCCGCGAGAGAAAAAAATTCATTTGAAGACCTTATGATCCAGGTCCTAGGATGAAAAAATCTTTTATACGTCTTTCTAATACATTTTGCCTCTAGGCGCTTGATAATTATCACAGTGTATCAACAAATGCAGAACTTTGTCCTGCATTGTAAAGATTTTCACCATCACTTTCCTCAGATGATCTTCCGTCTAATTTCATTGTCTTCAATTTGGTCACGTATGCGTTCAACTTGTGCTTACTGCCTCGAATCCGGGAAATCAATGCCAAATGTGAGTTCAGAAACTGGAGTTGCGTTCAATCAGCATGAACTTGGCAATGCTGTTTCCCATGTAAGATAAATGCTGTGGATAACTATCTTTTTGCTGACCTTTAAGACAGTCAAAACTAATTACAATAAACAAACATGATTATTAAGATGCAATGTTAAACTGTAATAATTACGGCTTGTAAATGCTTGTCAAGGACGTCTATAATTACATCCTCTGCAAGGTAGTACTCTCTTCATGGGCTCTGTTCAAGCGCTTTATGTGCCAAACTAAATGAACTTATTCAGTACATGAAAAGTGCAACTTTTTAATCGATTAAGTAATTTGTATTGTTTTATAAACATTGAGTTTCTATCAGATTATATTTACTAACAAATGAGTCAAGCATCTTATAGGAATGCCTGCATAGCCGTACACAAGAAATTTTAGCTGGACGGGGGATAATCGGGGAAATTGCCTTTTCCATCTCTGCTTAAGCATGGCCATTCACAGAGGTTTGAAGGCCTCAACCAAATGTGGAATGGTCACCTTTTATAGTTGTCTTACTTGACATAACTTAGAAATTTTTGTAGAAAGCAACCGCCCCCTGCACCCTCTTTCTATGTACGGCCTTAAATACCTGGTATCTAGTAGTTAAGATTTTAATGGATATGAGGTAATCTTCTGCATCATCCTTGCAACATCATCCATACTTCGTGACAGTAGCCTATGCAGCAAGGAAGAACTCGGATGTTGAGGGCTTATGACTATAGGAATGTTTTCCGACAACAAGCTCGTTTTCGTTATTTTTTCCAATTTTCTACCTTGCCTTTGCTAGTTCCGTGGATCGTCTTTCTCTAAATTAGGGAACTGGACCCTTGTTATTTAATCTGAATACACAAAGTCGCCACTTAAAATATACGTTGGAATGAATTGAGAATTTAACACATCTGTATGTAAAACATAAAATGGTATCAAAACTCAACTTCTGACCCTCTTACGTTTACGGCAAGCAGTAGCGTTTGCAGCAACAATAAATTACAGAGAATGAGTGGTACATAACCTTGATTCTGAGAAAATGTTCGTAGATAACAACTGTAGTACTCAATTTGATTCTATTTTTGTGCTAATCCTCGCACTACACCAATTGTGTCAGTCATTCTTCCTTATTGATAACTGAATTATTAGGTTAAAGTTACCTATGGAGTAATTAAATTAACGGGCTCTAACAAGAAGATGCTTTTTGAAAGACACAAGGATGTCTTTTTCGTTTGTTTTGCCCGCATCTAATTTAAAATTGAAATGTCAGATGAGTTACATGTTATCGTGTACATGCAAAGTAGCGCACTAATGTTTATACAAAGGAAACAAATGGTAATTGACTACCTCAAAATTCTTACGGAAGTTATTGTTTCTTACAACTTGGTAGATGCGATGAAGAATCATAAATATCAATAATTAATCTGTCATTGAAAAATGCAATTATTGTAAGGTGAAAAAGCTCACAGACATGAATCAACTGAAATCTCCAACGGATATAGTTATCGATTTACCAGCATGACAAGTGAAACTTTTTCACTTTGTCATTCGCTTACTGAGGTCCTCTGTAGACATCACATGTATCCGAACGCATGTAGAGGCTGGCCTCTCCTTGCAGTGATAACTCGGTCATTTCTATTAATCACAGGACAGAAAACATGACATTGTACTCTATCGGGTGCCAAGACGAATGCTTTCCACAGTCAATTGCCTCCGGATGGCATTCCCAACAATTGTTCTGGCCTGTTTATTATTTACAAAATAAATAAAAAAATTTGGTATGTAGTTTAAAAGTGTCAGTTTTGCTATAGCTCCAACGTAAAAGTTGAACTCAAAAATGTCTTTCCTTAAGACAGAAACTAAGGCCAAGGATACTGCCGGCAAGAAATCAAAGACAAATAATATAATCAACAACCACTTTAAGATATTTACAGTGTGTTTCTCTCGTTCATTCTGGTTAGAAAACTTTGTGCTTTTATATCTGAAACGATGCGCGGTCTTCCCTGCTGTTTCCGAAATTCTTGCTCTACTTATTTTCCTTTGGCGAAATCGAATTCTGCTGAGCAGTGTACGTATTGTCCAGATGTCAATTGCAATAGTGAGCATTAATAGAACCATGTAAGCGATATTCATTATTGTCGCACTCAAAAAGTATATTATGGCTGCATGAGAACCAGAAAAGAGCATAGTTCCAATTATAGATAAAAGCCATAATTTCCTGTGGCTTGCCAGTCGGCTTGTCGGAAGTCTTTGAGTTCTTATATTCAAGTTAAGGGCAAGCAGGAAGACAGAAAATAAGCAAAGAATTCTCAACGGCATTAAAACGTATGGTATTATTCTTACATCAATACTTAAGCTGCATTTTGTTCCTTTCTGAATAAACTTCGCATAGGCAGCAAGTGGGAAGAAAATAATGCCGTACAGAAGATCGGTGAAAAATAGAAATGCGAAGACATCCCTGTAAGTTGGACTCAGGCTATTTTTGAGTTTCGAGGAGGAAATGATGGTCGAGAATGCAAAACCAGAGAATATTGCACAAAGGAACATGTTTGCAAGCCATATAAATCCGTCAATAGAGTTAAAAGTTGTTATGGTGATCAAAAGTTTCGAATTATGACATTGAATGTCAATTTCCTCCTGTACGACTGTCTTGTTTATGTTCCTGTAGGTTTCCATTGGTTCTGCTAAGAGAAAAACTTGGTTAATGTCAAGTCTAATCCATCTTTGCTAGTCGAAACCTCTGTGCCTTGGCATGCTTGAATTATGATAAAAAATTCATCAAAAGGCGTTTGCTCAAATTAAGGAAGAAATTATTTTATTTAACTTGCCATAACATATAATCATAAAAACCAATATAATCTCAAGAGGAATACTACCGTTTCCTACACTAGATAACGAAGGTCAAGTACTGAATTGTCATTTCAATTCATTCCATCTGCTCCTCGTGATAATGGAATACAGCTTTGAATAACATAAGTTACCTGAGTGATAAGCCAGACTCATTAATGACCTTGTCTTTTATAATTTTCGTTTATGTTGTCGTCAACACGACAATACGATCTTGTAACACACCCTCTATTCATTGTCGTGAATGCTTATAGCAAAGTTGGGTAATCCAATATTTCGTCACGATAACTTTAGGTGTCCAGGAAACTTTACGTGCACGAATAAATACCCTTTTACATTATGGCAAATCGTGAGTTAAAGTAAACAATAATGTTTGTAATTTTATGGTTAGCCAAATTCATGACAATGTCAGATATGACTAAGTTGCTAAGAGTAAAATGTTACATAGCAGCTCAATCGTTCACGACCATCAGTTATTTCTCATTTAGCAAGCTAAATAATATTATTGAGCACTGATGAATGCTAGAAATCTTCCAGTGAGATTGCAGTCCAATACAACAATTTTGTCGTAGTATTTGTCTAAAAGTCCAAGGCTTGATCATTTCTTTCTTATCACTATCTAACCTAGAGCATCATTTCATCACTCTCGATCCGAAACTGCTATTTACATATTGCCCATAATGATCCTTTTCACCCCGGGAGGCATCATGGTGAAGTACATTATGATCTCCAAGGGCTGAACGCCTTTTCGGTTACTACATTCTGTCGTTCTTTGCAGCAAGCTCCCTGATGCATATTTTCAAATGGAATTACTTTGTTTTTGTGGATTGACAGCTAAAACTTGTTAAAAAGGTTTAGAACAAACACGTTAGATTCAATAATAAGTTTGCTCGCAAACGTATTTTGACTCTTTGGATAAAGATATGGGAAATAATGCCCTGAATTGTTGTTATAGAAGATATGTCTTAACGATTCTTCAACAGACATGAATTGAGGGCGAGTTCTTCAGAGAAACTCTCTCTCACATTTTACATTTCCAAGCAAGTACGTCTCAACTGAATAATTGTCTCGAACTACAAGGCAGTATTGACTTTCTAAAAACGGAAAGTTTATTTAAACAAAAGCAGTTCTTAGCACTTTTTATGTTTTGGTAAAGGAAAGGTTTTAAGAGTTCCTGAAACACAAAGATACCCCAACGTTACAAAAAGCCAGCTTGAATACAACTTTACTGACCAAAGTTTCTCAAAAGCTAATCTTATCTGTAAAAATTGCGATGTAAAATTTGAACTAAGTGATCCTGCAGGAGAAAAGTGATATTCTTTTACGGTTTAAGTAATTAATGCATGTCCGTAAATTCCTTAGCTTTGACATCAAACTAACCATATCGTTACCTCTAGATGTAAGGCTCTCAATTATCAATAAGATAATTGCTAAAAAGAGCATGTTATTGGACATCTGCTGTGCTACTACGACAGGCTAAAAATAATTAAAAGTAGAGGTAAGGTAAAAAGTATCAATCTTCGATTATACAAGAAACAAATATGCCTCAGAAGGATACGAGACAGTTGAGCTTATTGTTTGCGATAGATAGATAGATAGATAGATAGATAGATAGATAGATAGATAGATAGATAGATAGATAGATAGATAGATAGATAGATTGATTGATTCCAAACGAATTAAATCAAATGAAATTTTAAGCAAGATCAAGAAATGAAATATTTGTTATCCTACAACGTAGCAGTAGCGATATTAACCGTTTTTACAATAACAAAAGGTAGTAGACGAAAAGTTAAGCCGTTTTACTTACTAAACGTCAGCTTATGGCGCCCTATAGAAACAAAGAGGGTGATACAGTTAAAATTATGCCACCTTGTACACTGTACGCTTTTTAGTAAAGAGCAAATGTTTTCAATTTTGGTGATTTATTATACGATATTAGGCCATCTTTCTGACAATGAAGTGTTAAATGCTTTGTTGTAGAATAACACAAGTGAAACACTATTTGGAGAAAGCATTTGCTAGTCAACACATGCAAACAGACGTAGTCACGTACATGGAAGCAAAATTGAAGCCTATTTGCATTTTTTTGTCTCAATACAGGTGATGAGATTTACTTTTTCTTTCTGTCAAGTACTTATCACATTGAAAATCGCCTTGAAAATTTGCATTAGAAAAGTAGCATTTACTAGCAAATTCAGAATGCTCCAAAATGTATAAGGACGAGAATTTTCGAATAATTGTGCAGCTATTGTGGTAATGCCCACTCTTGACAGATATATAAAAAGCACTGTGTCTGCTGAGGTATTACATATATCTGGCACTGATGAAGGCTTAAGCCGAAACACAGAAAAATTAATGAATTTCCCCTAACCCA
>JANTCA010090914.1:0-13547 GCA_024741275.1 Chironex yamaguchii
CTAATTGTGTGTAGTGATCTCTTTTATCTTTTTAATGAAAAACATGTAATTAGGCCAGCCAAATACAAGTTACCTAATATTAGAGAGATTTGTATTTGTATAATTAGTTAAATATATACCAGAATGAAGTTTAAAAAAAAAATTATTATCATTATCATTATTATTATTATTATTATTATTATTATAGTCATACGTATTTGTGCCTGTGCTAGTGTCTAAGAATCACGGTTACTAGCCATGTGTGTAAATAGGTATCCTTAGTATCGAGTGACCAGCCAATATTATAATATTCTTCATAAAATAATAAAGAGAATGCAGTATTAAAAAAGACGGAAGTACTTACAAGCATAAAAGAATTGCTCTAAGAAAAGAAAAGCATAAAAGCATAGAATTAATCAAATCATATCTGGTTATGAATGGCTACGATAGCCTTAAAATGTAAGTATAAGATGCACAATGATCACCAATTTTCTGTTACCTGTGAAGGAAAATCCTCGAATAATCATAACCAACAATGTCAACGTGTACTTTTAAGCATGGCTCGTCTCATCTTTACTAGAAATCCACTTTGCAATATAATCCCTTTATATCCTTTATCCTTTAAATCAACAAGACAACTATCTAGGCCTGTCCTGGTACGTCTCCGCCAACCAATGAACAGAATCAAAAATTTTACGAACATTACTAAATGCCAACTGCACTAAAATACGCACAACTTTCAATCAAACTGTCGCAATATCATATCGCCAGTACCTTAGTGACTCGCACGTAAAGAGGACTTTCCAATCTGTGCGAGTTCAAAAAGTTGAAAATAGACAGAACAAAAAGTAAACAAAGGTTTCTGATGTCCGGAATACAAAATCAAGTTTAAATTCTGTTGCGAGAGCGATATCACTGCAAATACTTCTTCTTCTTCCCGTGGCTTTCTCACTATGATGGGTCACCTGTGCTGGTCTTTCTCCTCCATTCTGTCCTACCACTTCATCTCTCTCCGTGACCTATGCCGCAAATACTATATTTTGCACTGTTTTACACAGTGCACTATGTTAGTGTGAAATATTTCCTTAGATATACCCGACAAAAAAACCGGGACTCAGTTAAAATTGTTCTCCGGTTTTATACTGTTTCTTAATAATACTTTGGTGGATGGCTAAACAGGCCTGAACATGTTAAAGTACATGCTCACCCCTATTTACAGCCATTCAGTCATTACAGTGGTTGCAACCATCGTCAAGATGTCGGCAATGACCAAGTGGTTGCCTAATACGCTACACCTTTTCATACAACAAACGCGAGAGAAGACTACCTAGAATCGCCAGACCACAAATCTTATATTGTGGTTCTTAGAGAATTGCAATATATGCAACCAAGTGTCTTTATGAAGGAGTGATGTGTTGAAGATGCTGGAACATACCTTATCGGTTGTTAAGGATAGACACCGCGAGACGGAGAGCAAACAAAACAGGAAGCACAGTGAGATAAGCAGTGCTAAGAAAGTTTGCTTAAACTAAAATTTGTATGACAACACTGGCAAGAGACAGACAGTAGTGGAGAAATGCTGTTGATACCCCAAACAGAGTGAGATGAACTAATTTATATAAGCAATTGACAATATTTTGATCAAGCGAGTTGCGGAAAAAGAAGATTGTTCAATGCTTAAGATCTATAAAGATTTTAATCTGACTCTGTAGCCTGTTCTAAAACTTTAAAGCAAACCTGGAAAAGTAGTTGAACATGTCAAATGTAAAACCCATTGGTTTTTAAACACAGTTACCGTGTTTGTTTAAAAAGCAAATATTTTGCAACATTCACAAGGGGAAGTTTCTTTTCTTTGTCTAGAATTTTATTGTTTTGACAGTTAGATGAAGTGCATGCTTTCTGAAGTGATACTTGAAGATCTTTTTGAGAAAATGAATGAAATGTCCGCCAGTTTATGTTAAGTTTTCTTAACAAAACACATCAATTAATCAGAGCTTTCGACATATTTAGTGACTTCTGTCATGAATATTTTATGTGCTATCTAAATAATGACAGAGTACAGTACTAAATCCTTTTGTTGATTACAACATGTTTACAAAAGCACTTTACTACTTTCTAGGTGCATCCCTAAGCCTAATGATAGCAATAGATATACAATAGACTCATAAATTCAAGCAGTCTGCATATTGCATTAAAGCCATATACAAGGGTTCTCTGCAGTGGGTTAGTAACATTGAAGTGTGGTCATATCACTTAAAACGGCCTTCGTTGGACTACTCAGATTAACCACTATCAAGTGTCTCACTTGTGTAATCCAGCCATTCTTTTACACCTCCGCACATGCTTTCACACCAACATCTATCCTTCTATCGATGTCTCTGTCCATTCTTCCCTCCTTCCTTCTCTCCCTCCCTCCCTCCATCCACTGATCCCTTCATTCATTCATTAATTCTTTCATTCATTTATTCCTTCCTTCCTTCTTTTATTTATTCATTCAACCCATACACCTACCTCTTTGTCTATTTACCCCTAGATCCATCCGCCCTTTATTTACATAATCCATCCATAAATAAATACACCTTTTCGTTCGTCTCTTCAGTTAAACCTTATTCCCCCTCCATTATCTGTCTGTCTGTCCGATGTGTTTATGTTAGGTCCAGTATACAAGCCTTACTTAGCCTTATGAATCCCACGTTCAATGCTAGCACAGCCAATTACATAATCCCCTCAACCAACATGTAATCCTGCCCTATCACCTACTTTGTATGGCTTCCACTGACAAAACGTCAAAACGTGTCTCTTTTCTTGGATTCCTTGACGCAGTGTGTTGAATCTACAGATAAGCTAGGGCCAGGATGCTTAGTGGGATGAAAAGAGCGTTAATTTTTAATTTTCCATAATGGCGGTACTCATTTGGCAGAAGACCCCAGAAAACGTGAGAATTCAAAAACACTGATTGGAGATGTAGACGCATTGTCCATTCATTGATAGCGTTTAAGAAAACGTTTTTAACGGATTAGATAGCTTAATTTCATTTGAAGTCGTCCCAGTTTCTTGTTCAACATATAATTGCACCAATAGGTGGACCAAACGAGGAAAATACAGCCAAAATGTCGAAAGAATTTCTTTCCATCGGTATGTAAACATTCGGCTTGAAATGTAGTATGTATCACCTCCGCTACTTTCAGCATGGGCACTATTGCACTGCTAGTTTAAATAAACGTATCTTTACATACTGAAATAAAATTAGGTCAATTCTTTTATCTTAGAACATGCAAAAATCCTCTGTATGTTATTTTCATACTTGAAAATCATAGCAATATTTGATAACAGCAAGCTAATCTTTTCCGATTAAGTATGCTTACCTGCACGAACTGGCTTTATTTTTGCTATGAGTCTATGCTAAAGCCACATACTTTGTATGAAGAAGTGTCCATATTGAAGGCAGACCAATCTGCATATAAGAAGTACTGAAACTAAACACATAAGCAGTCGGTGGTTACAAAAAGCTTTTCTTGAAATACATTTTGCAGTACATTACTATGACATAGCCACTCTTAATTTGTATTACATGTACAATACATGTAGGTTACAAATTCAAGTCTTTGGTAGAACTTAAACTATATAAGGAGCAATAGATGCAGCTGTTCACCCCCTCCCCCCAATCCTCCCCATATGCACAAAATAATTGAAACTCTGCACAGGATTTGGCAAGAAGACAAAATGATAAGAAAAAAGCCATGGAGTCTACAAGTCATGTCCATAGATCATTGAACATTAAATATCTCTCGCACAATTGTTCTAAAATGAAATTACTGATATGCAAAAAGAAGTAGATGAAAACGCACAACGAAAGCAATTTACTAATCAAGTTTGTTGCCAGTGACAGGTATTGTGATACCTTGAAATGTAACTATCACAAAACATTCTCCGAACAGATTTCCTATTAAGAACCCAGAACTGCTCCAGGAATGGACTAGGGCTGTAAGGAGGAAAATTGGAAGCCAACCAAGAGTTCAATGAACCATGGGGAGCATTTCATTGACGATTGTTTTACTTATCCACAACTTGGTCTCTACTTATGCCGGTCTCACAAGACGATGTCTTAAGTTAGATGCAGTTCCAACAGTACATGAACATCCCTTACCCTTAAATATTGTACACAAAAAACGAAAATCACCATCTCAATTACTGTTGGATACTTAATACACGCATTGATTTTTTAATTTTTCCCACACGCAAACTTTATTAAGATCCCCTCAATGAAAGTGTCAAATCCTTCATGTCACTTATACGTTTTGGTAATTTTTGTGTTTTGCTGTTCCTAAGACACCATGGCATTGCATGGATACTTTTAATGTTCTTTCTCAGTCGCTAATAACTACATAAGAAGAGTTATCAAGAGTAGTCAAGAGGGAAGCATACATCAGACATGACAATCAGGAAGATTTCCCACCACCCACGGTTAACCCCCCCCCAGCTATTACTTTTTGAAACCGTTTCCAGCCCCTAACTATTAGTCCCCTTATATTAAGCACCCGAGAGCAACTAATTGCCAGTCTCTTGATTCTCATCTTGATTGTTTTAAATACTCCCACTGATAAGTTTTTTACATCACAGTTTCTTGCCCAAGTTTTGCTTGGCCATCTTTTTTTCCTTGGACTGACCGGCAACCGAACATTCGGAATCCAGACTATAGCAAAAAAACTGTGTGGTTCAATCAATGAGTGTTTATTATATCGCTGTTGGTTGAATGGGTGTCACAAACACAGAATATTCTGTGGTCAAAACTACATATTGCTCACAATGTAAAATAAGTACTTTATACAAGGCCCAATTATTTGACCATGAGCAAGTCAAAGAAACAACCAATCAAATGCTAAGAAGCTTAAAGATCATCCACCAAATCTACTGACAAAAGCAGAAGATATCTCGATACAAGATGTCGGGTACGGTGGCGCGTGTCTGTAACTCAGCTACTTGAGGACAGGGATTGTAGAACGGCTTGGGTTTAGGACGAAAAAAAAATCAAAACTAATGGTCAATAAAACGGAAAAAAAAATATAAAAGACAACACCAAAATCAATGAAAAAAATACAAGAAAATGTATGAAAATATCCTCAACCAGTGGTGTTCACCGCCCTAATGGATCGGGTGTCGGATAATCAATGGCATACCGGCCTAGTGGAAACACAGGTGCCCATTAAGGTCGAACTCTCTCCCTATTATTTCACTTTTCTGTTTTACTTGCTAAAGCAAAGCCTGTAATAAACTATTCGATGTGACCGCAAAACGGGTTAACACAGTCCACATTGAAAGAACGAAGTTTATGATCGTTGAGCATTAAAAAATATCAAAATTCCGAAGTAATTAAGCTTAAAAAAGTATTAAAAATGCCAACAAGACCGAGACTTCTGATCCGTAACACCTGTAACATGAGGCATATTTGTCAAAAGAGAATTGACGTATAACTGATAGACAACCTACTTAAAATCTGTGTTGTTAACATCGCAATAGAGCCTGCTCTGTTACAAATATCAAGTGAGATCTTATCAGTCCAGCAGACTGCTACACCAGTATACAGTTAACTTAGTTAAAAGTAATTTCAGATACCGTGCGAGCGAAACTTAAACACACATCAGTTGAAATGTAGGCATATACATAACTCTTATATTTTTAGGGCCTTACTTTAAGAGCTATTGTCAACTCCATTACCTACCACGTACTGCCGTTATAAAATCCAAAATAATTTTCGTTGGCTATCACAAACAACAACGAAAGGGTCGTCGGGCGCGGTGGCGCGTGCCTGTAACTCAGCTACTTGAGGACGGGGATTGTTGAACGGCTTGAGTTCGGGACCACTGGTGTTCGTTGCTCTATGGCGATCAGGTGTCCGCGTTAAGCTCAATGTCAATATGGTTACAGTGGAGGAATCTACTGCAACCAGGTTCGATAATGAAGGACGTACTGGCCCAGGGTGGCAACACAGCAGGCAAAAGTTCTCGCATTGTGCAGTAATGGGATCGCACTTGTGAATAGGTGGTGTACATCAGCCCGCGCAAGACAGTCGAACTCTCTCCCACTTTTCGCCCTGTTTTCTTTTGACTTGGTCAACACAACTTGTCATAGCAATGCGAGTCGATGTTGAAAAAGCATTGAGCATATCTTCTTAAGTAATATAAAACATGTGTGAAAGTCTTTGTTAGCAAGATTGCACAAAAATTTAGTGCTTTGTTCCAAAGTGCCTTTCCTAACACATTTTTCCGCCGTCTTAATAATTTTGTACATGTAAAGAAACATAAAACTATCAGCTTTTACTGCTGTAATCTATAGAAAAGACCGAGCTCACAACAAAGGAGGGCAAATACAACAAATAAATACAAGCAAAGCTTACAAGAAATAATGCTCATACAGTTAATCTATCAAAGATTGAATTCCAATAACATAGCAAGAATTCTACGTTCCTGAGATCATCTAAATGTGACTACTTTGAATGTTGAAAACGGTAAAGTCAGTACTCTGCACCGTAGAACTGCAGAACAATATAAAATCCCCTACCATGGCGAACAAAGGGTAGTTACAAAAGTGATACAAAGAAATTTCAATCTTGTAGAGTCATGTTAGCAACTATCCAAGTTACTGCTTTGTAGCCCTGATACTACGACTATCAATTTCAAAAAGCATCCATTACCATTAAAAGATCGAGTCATACAAACAAATGAAACCTGTCTTTTCATTTTGGTTGCTTAATCAATCTCGCCCATTACTGGTTTCTGTTAGCTTATGACTGACCACAATCCATCGAATCATTATGAGCCCAACTATGTTCATCAATTTCTTTGCAGTATTCTGCCTTCCCCGCATTTCAATGCTGATTTTAAGCCGCCGTTTAATATTATTCTCTTTCACTTAGACAGCTCAACAGAAATGAGACTAAGGCATGAGAATCTGTCTTTATTTTTTACATTCAACCGTTTATCAGTGGATTGCCTACAAACAATCCATCAGATGCAATGCCTACAAGCATTCCATCATGTGAACTGCCTACAAGAAATACTGTGACAACTTTAACAAAACGACAAAGTGATAATTGCAATGCCGGGTCTACCCTCTTCACCTCTCGCTCGAATCCTGTTGTATGGTCTACATGATCTTGCAGAGTAAAACTACCCCACTCACAGTACCCAATAATAACCCAGCGCAACAAATGCCAATACCTGCTATGACAACCAGTAAGTTTAAAAGTTTGGCATGCTTAAATAATACATTGAAAAATCACAGATAGGAAAGAAAACGTGATCAAGTGTGTCGCTGAAAAACAATAGAACGCGTCGCATCAAATGCTCCATATTCATTTTTTTGCAGAGTGCTTTTGATCCATTGGTTTACCTTTATCCTTTCCTCTTAACTTCATACCTGTACAGATTTAAGAAAAATGAAGTGAATATAAAATTAATGCATTTTAATATGCAATATTGATTGAACAGTCTTTTTGTGGCAAAAAACTTGAACATTGCCTTGAAAATTTATGGTACTGCAAAAACCTGGAAGACTTTACTCGATACTACCAATCTTCTTGTTTCTCTTTTACCGTCGATCCACAATTGATAAAAATTCCCTACCCTGGATTTGTTACAATTTATAGCACAAATCTACCAAATTAACCCAACATTGTCAGCTACTCATTTCTTAATTCCCCCACCCATCATTCGTAGATTACATTTGAATTTCCTTTGACTTTGAGATATATTCAATCCAGACAAGTTGACCCAATCTGACGTAATTTAGGCAATCCCACCTAATCCCATCTCCTCCACTATTTCTTACTTCACTTATAAATACACAAAGAGGTTGGATCTAGAAATCAAGATATAATTTGTTGCTTGTGCTGTCATACACTCTGTAAGAGCAAATGCATCTTCACCACATTTTCTCTACAATAGCGATATAACTGTGCACCCTTTCATGATAATAAAACTTCTGGCGAACATTTCAGTTTTTCATAATAAAAATTGAAAGTCATGGAAACACAAACTCAATCTATGCAAGAAAGCAGAGGACAGAATCAGTTACCTGCTATTATAGGACGTGTAATGATATATATCACAAAATGGAGTAACGGATCCCCTGATCTAACTAGAATTACAATGTGTCTTACTTACCAATGGCACGTTCAATTTTCCCCATTATCTGATTATTAGGAATTGCTCTTCCAGCCTCATAATCATTAATTACCGAAGGTTTTTCATTTATTTTCTAAGAATAAAATATTTAAGCTACATAAATTTTCTGTGATACATACAAGTGCACATGTAAACTTACATTTCGAATAGGCAGGTAAACATTAAGGTCTCGAAATAGAACAAAACCCTACTACGGTATTATGACTACCATTGTCATAAACACAAAGTGTAACTGCAATTTGCAGTCATAAAATATTTGTGACTTACAAATAACACTGCTTTCAGCATGCTACAGTTTCCCAAAAGCAACGAAACACTTGTTATGGATATACTATAAACTTTGGTACAAATCTAACTTTTATGGGAGATAACTACTGAAATTCATTTTTTTTATCACAAAACAAACGTCATTTAACAAAGTGATTCAAATTCATTAGACAAGCTAAGGAATACACTGACAGGACCAAAGAAAAAGGGAAAAGGGAAAAGGAAAAAGGGAAAAGGAAAAAACGTCAGGATAAAAGAATAAAGAAATGGGGAACAAGAAATAGGGAAAAAGGAAAAGGAAAATTTTTAAATGGCGGACATGAGAAAATGTTGAAAAAGCAAAATGAAAGGTTTTTTAATTGAGAAGAATTATCATCAATTGACGACAAAGTGAGCTTCCTTAAGATCGAATTCTTTTATCTCACAGTCCCCTGCCTCTACCTTTGTCTTAGATTAATAATGTGACTGCAAAGTTGGAGCAAGGGTTCTCCAGATGGGGCAGGAACCTAGCATGTTTAGTATTTCATGCAAACAAAATATATGGTAGGCATCAGAGACTATCATGTAATAGATATATACGATGCAGTGTTTTTTATAGCTAATAAATCAATAACGGGTTTCTATCTTTAAGGGACTCAAAGTAGAAGGAACACTTCAAATGTTTTTTTGCAGCTTGTAAACAACAAAACCAAAACACCACTCAAACAATTATAATACTGCTGTTAAGTAAAGAAGTTTGTCATAATCCCTTCATAACATGTCAGATAAAATTGTGTTGATCCTGGCTGAACAACCTATGTAAGAATAAATCAAAGGGGAAAACTATACTCTTTTTATGTCCAAAACATCAGGCAGTTTTATGCCAATTCTATGCACTGTAGAGGAAGCTACAATTTAACAATGGTTCCCCAGAAACAATTATACCAACCAACAAATCCTACTAATTTCATGTACAGATAAAATGCTATCATTTACCGCACACACCCAGAGGAATAATGTATAAACCTCAGGTTGAGGTTCAATATTTCACTCTGGCTATAAAGCTGCAAGAGAGTTTCTCACCGTAGCTAAATCCTTCTGAGTCATTTTTTTTTCCATTCTCCCTTTTTGTATTAGCTTTCCAACATCCAAGGATACAGTTTCATCTAACATACAATAACGAAATATCAGTAAAAATGTAAAGTAAACATAGATGTAACTTAAAAAAGTAAAGTCAGTAAATTCCGTAACTCTGGCATGGAAATCGGCTATGATCAGTAATGACTATGCTACAAAAAATGTAGACATCCAATATCTACAAAAACAACCTTTGTGACAAGTCCTGGTAATACCGGGCATGTGATCAAATAAACACTCCTCTATTATGCTGATTACACAAGTTTCCCAGTACATATTCTTTCTGCCTGAAAGAAGGTTAAGTAATGTCAAGCAAACAAATAGTGTTTACTATCCGATGCCATTGCATGCCTAAAAACCCCGTGCAAATTGTCACACATGGCTATACTTCACATTACCAGTCCTGAGAATAAGCCACTATCTGAAGTAAGTTGACTTAATCTAGGACTGCATTAAGCATGACCAAAGTTATCAGTGGACTGAAAGACTCCTTTAAGTAGATTCTATCTTCACAATACAAGACCCAAAAACTTGACTGGCCACTTAAAAATGTAAAATGGAATTGACTGGAACTCCATGGATTCAAGTTCTAACTGCAACCCACTGTGGCCCAGAAGACCCAAAGTGAGCGGTAAACCTTGCCATCTGTGAAGCTGCAAATGCCAACTACAGCCACAGTGGACAGTTATTACTTACCTTGTTTATTTAATTTCTTAAGGCATTACTTTTGTTCATAATCCAATGTCAAAATTAGACAAATTATGCTGACAAAACCAGTGTTTTTTTCAGCAAAGAAAAATTGCACAGCTGATCTTAATCTTTATTGTTACTATAATTATCAAGTCATGACCATACACATATTACACAGGGCAAAATACCCCCCACCCATAATTATTAACTTACGATGAAGTTCCTCTGTTTCTCTGTCTAATTTTGCTGTATCTTTAGATGCAGAATGCTGTTTATTTGAAGCTGCAGAAACTAATAGAATGAGAGAATAACAATGATCATGTCAATACAAGGAAATAATAATGTGAACATGAGTTTGACAATCCATACATCTTCATCATTTAAAGGTACCAGGGAACACAATAGTCTTCAGATGGCAATACTAGGTAACCAAAGTTTCTGTTCTTCAGCTTATACTATTGTACAGAGCAGCTGGTTTTAAAGTTTTTACTGCCAGAAATCGGTCTTGTCACATATAGTGTTGTGGGACTAGTGCATGAAACATATAAAAAATCTACATATTACTCCCTTTTAGAAAAATTATACATCTATCTACAAAGTTCAGACCCATAAGACCTGTACCATGTGACACAATAAGTATGGGTGCATATAAGTTATGTATGTATTAAACCAGGACGATCAAATTTAGGATTGTCATTACGATGAGTGAATAAGAAAGGCAACCCAGTTACAACACAAATTTTTATAAACAGATTTCAGGATCACTCTAGTTTAAACTTGGATACAATTGAATTTTCTTAAAAACTAGTTCATGCCATGTGACTCAATAAATACTTACATTTTTTTGATGTTTCTATTTCTGCACCTTGTCTCATTGCCGAATTAATTGCCTGTTGTCAATATTAAAATAACAATAGAATAGAACAAACATCCACTATCACTCAATACAGAAGCATGCAACAACAAACCAACAATCTTTTATGTTCATCAAAAATGATATTTATTCTTCAAAAATAATCTCATATTAACATTTCAAATAATTCTCAATGTTTACTTTCTAAAGAACATGTACATCATCAGTCCTTCTACATAAATTACTTGTGTTTACTTTGATACATCAATCTGAGGACTTCATGTAACTTTTGAGTTTAAATAGGTTTACATGTCATAATCAATCAGCACAATTCAGCAACTTGCAATTTAGTGAACAGCTTTCGTCAATTTGAAATTGCAAAGACAAGTAACAGTTGATGGACAAGCAATGAGCAGTCAAAAATGAATTATCATTGCCAGCACTGGCCATGCTGCTAAGCTTTTATAATTTACAAGCTATTTCTATTTCTGAAGGACTCATTTAAGTTCACAGCTTTACAGCCAGTAAAAATCTAAGGACCTTAGGGTTATTCCTAATACTTATCTATTGCCTTATCTTACTTAAGCTTTGTGCTATCAATGTCCTATATTACTTCTCATAACATCATGACTTTACAGAGCAATTTTATAAATGTTTAAGTCGTGATTACAAACAGTTGCTGAAGCAGAATTGTATCAGGATACCAAAACAAAGAGCAGATGGATACTATATGAGTTCCACTTTACTGTAACAAACAATGGCACACACTTACAAGATTTTTTAAAGAAATATCAGTGATATTTCTGTCAGTGAACAAATTATGCATAGTGTACACAAAAAGGTGGCATTTCATCGGTTTATGTTCCATGGGTGATGACATTCAATGTGTAATGCAATTACTTTGTGCTTGTTAACTTGGCAAATAGCCATGTGATACAAGTTATTCATAGCATTGTAATTTATCAAGTTATGCTGTTTAACAACATTACCCTTTCAGATACAAAATCCAAATAAAACAACACAATATAATAACAAACCGTGGCCCTACATTTTATAAACTTTTACCAATGACGTGTTCCTCACAACATTCCCAATTTAATGGGAAAACATTTATAACACAACCACACTATTCTTGGGATCACAGTCATACAATGAAATAACTGATACATCAGTTGGCAACTAAACATAACCTTTCTCTCGTCAATAGTAATTTCTTAATAACATCCCTCTCCTCTCTTACTCAATGACTCGTAATAAACCTCATCTTACCGTTAATAGTGATTGTTAATTCTAATTAGCTCATTCGTAACACTATCATAGACTAAGATCCAACTTAAAAAATACCTTATTTGCTATTCAAAATGTTTCATAAATTTTCCCTGGTTACCCGATGTCAAATCCATTGCTTTTGTCCTCGTTCATAACTTGATACATATATACATACAGAAGAGTAAATGGAATTAAAATTGTACTCGAAAAAGAGACAGAAATTCTGAAGGAAAAAAAGGTAGACCTGTAATATAGATGGCTCTCAAATTTACGGCCAAGGACTGTTCCTGAGATGAGACTAGGGGCTTTCACTTCACACAAATAGAGTACAATCTCTCAAAGATAAAATCGAGGACCGTTTAAAACGCAGGCAGGCTTGCTTCCCATTTCAACTTGCTGTTACATATATCGCCATTAGATGCACTTGTTGTCCCATTTAACAAAGTTCTCAGTTCACAAATTTCACGCTGCCATGTTGCTTATTGGAATGATGAAGATGTGGCTCTCACCTGCTGAGATCGCGCTTCCGATGCCCTCTGCGGTTTTTTCCTCAAATAAGTTACTGTATCCCAGTCGGTCTCAGACATATTTGTTATTTACTGATGTTTGTCTTTTTGTGACTTCTATTGATGATAGTATACAGTGTTTATTATCGCAATGCTGCTGTCCTCTGAAGGGAAAGTTCATGTGATAAGTAATTCGTGTTGCATACATCAGAAAAGGGGCGGATCATCAGTGTAGGCAGGGTGACGATATGATGGTGCAACAGCAGCTTCTGTCTCGTAGATATTTTTACGTCATTGTTCTGTCTAGTCAAATGGACTTTATTAACTTATCACACAATTACGAACAATATGAGTAAAGAATCTGTGGTACGTAGCACACAAAAAAGGTCAGGATGAAGCTCGGTATGTAGGTCGCACTTTAGGTTGCTTACGAGAGGGAATCCACGACCCCATATGAATCTTTCTTAATACCCAAAGGCTATCCTATGAATATATATTATAATATATTGTAGTATATTACATTACATTATACATACAAATTGTGTATGTATTTATATATTCTTGTATATGAATCTTTCTTAATACCCACAGGCTATGAATATTGTATAACATTATATTAGAACAATCAGAAACTAACTCTTTCCCTACAAAAGAATCTGTACCCATCTCATCTGATAGAAAGAG
>JANTCA010090915.1:0-13546 GCA_024741275.1 Chironex yamaguchii
ATTTTGCAGACTAGACTGCCCTCTGTAGAAATGGCTCTTCTGATGATGCCTTTGGAACCCTCATTTTGCAGACTAGAGTACCCTTTGTTAACACGTCTCAATTTCTGTTGGCTGTTTAACCCTGAGTTTGTAAACTAAACTGAGGATGTACGGGTTTGTTTTAGTTTACACTCCTTGTTCAATTAGTTGAGAAGAAAAGTCGCTCTACTGAAAATGCTGACGTTCCTTTTTCAAGATGCTCCAAAGTTCACGTAACAAAATGGAGCAGATCTGAGATACGATCAGGTTTATACTTGGTCATATCAAGCAAACGGTCTTTGTGGCTGCATTGCATCAAGATTAATGGCTCTCTCCTCATCCACTAATTTGTCGTGTCTGGTTTAAGCTTGCTTTTATACGTTGTTCTGGTTTTATAGAACAAGTTTTGAATGTAACTTTTCTTTTGTCAGGACCTCCAAACACCCCCCTCATTCTACCACCAGGTGGTAAGTAGTCGTCTTTCTTGCAAAAGTAAATTGAATGATGCCTTTACTGTTTTCAAAGCGACTTTGAAACTTAATTACGTAGTGATCACTTGTTACTTACCGTAAATCCTCAAGTAAGGTTCAAAAAAATTCATTTTCGCAAATAAGCTCCCCTAGGGAGTCATTGGCAGCATACTAGCTTATTTTGACGAAGCACCCCGAATACATCTAAGCACCATTTAAGGCTAAGTGCAAAGACAAGTATGATGTATGGCTTTCATCTGAAGGAATTCACAATGAAACTGAAGCAAGCAGCCGAAAAGCACCCCGTCGTCATGAAACTATCAAGTGGATACTGTAAGCATGATTTGAGCAGTCATGTGAAAGTATAAGAAGGTCGTTTTTAAGTTGCACATTAACAGTGGTCATCAGTGGAAGTGAAGATGATCAAATGCATTATTTTAAGGAAGACCATCCTTATTCAAAAGGGAAAGCAATGCTTGCAGAGTAAATCCAGCCTTCTGTATAAGCTCTATTAAGCCCCCCTTCTGAAGCAACAATTTGGAATACCCCCTCTCTACTACCCCCCCATGCTTTAAAGATACGGCTTAGATTGCTTTCCTATCGATACATATCCACATTTCCCGGACAAAAAATATGCTGAACGCGAGAATTTAGTTATAGCTTATGATGTTTTTTCGTGTAATCCTTCTAATTTCTAATTTCATGTATTTAAGAGTCACACCTTTCTTGTTCAGTTCTGCCTCTAGCGTCTTTAACAACCTTTTAGATTGTGACAGTGCTGGAAATGTGCTGATGAAGATGAGGATGTTGATCATTGACGGGGTTTTCATTAAAACCGGACAGAAGTAGCATTTTTTAGCATTTGGTAGCTGCTTGCTACCTACTTTTCATAGATTTTTAGCCCATCAAAGAACGAAAAAGTAAATTTTGTAATTTTGTAAGTCCCTCTCCTAGGACCTCAAACATTAAGTAAGCACCCCCCGGTGGGCTTAATAGAGCTTTTACGGTATTTCTAATGCGAAGGACAGCAGCTCTGCAGCACTAGAAGATGATTTGGACAATGATGTTTATGAAGAAATCGTTATTGACTAAAACATCTCATTTCATTAATTATTTCCCATAAAAAGTAAATTATTTTGATTGCAGTTAAAAAAAGGAAATTGCCTTTTTTATGTCAACCTTTGAGGACAATCCTTATTCTTATAACGTGTGGTTGACATACCAGCAATATATCTGTCAACAGCAAAGCTATTTTGTGTGGTAGGCCCATAGCTTCATCTTTCTAGCGTCATGCACGATACGTTGATAAGCTTGTAGGATTGTATACTTTAAGGTTATTTTAAACTGCATTTTAGATTTTTGAAGCCGTTTTCTCTTCTTGTTTACTAGTGTTTGAGTAAACGATACTCTTGTGTTTTTTAGCAACACTTCCACCAGGTATTATAATACCCTCAGTAATACCAACTTTACCAAAAGGCATCGTCCCTGATGAGCACCCAAGTAAGTGCATTATTATTTAATGCCTTTAAGTGGCAGTAACGTTGAATGTGCGTATTTTTCCAGGTTAAGACGCCACCTCAATTACGTGTCCCCTCAAATAGATGCCCTATGTCGAATAAGTATTCCCCTTTTAAAAGAGGCACTCTCAGATTGGAGACCTCTTCAATAAGGTGTCCCCGCCATTACGCACTTCTATCGAATACACACCCGTCAGTTAGATGCATCCTTACAAACACACAAACATCGTGTCGCCAAATTGTGTGTTTCATGTTTGACAGTCATATATTGGTAGATCTCGAAAGCATCTATGCATTCTCCATGACCGCTTTAAATTCAGTTACGTTTTTGTCGGGATATGTCTGTCTGTTTGTCTGTCAGTCTGCTTGTCTGTCAGTCTGCTTGTCTGTCAGTCTGCTTGTCTGTCAGTCTGCTTGTCTGTCAGTCTGCTTGTCTTTCAGTCTGCTTGTCTGTCAGTCTGCTTGTCTGTCAGTCTGCTTGTCTGTCAGTCTGCTTGTCTGTCTGTCTGCTTGTCTGTCTGCTTGTAAGCAAGATAACTCAAACACTTATGGATGGATTTTGACGACATTTTAAGGAAGTGCCCGACCTGGAATAAGGAGCAAATGATTAAATTTTTAGGATGATACGAATGAAATCCTGGATTCTGGATTACGTTTTTGGTAATGAAACCTTCATAGTGATGGATAACCCAGTTCCCATATTTGGTAATGATATTTTCATGAAGGTGACTAGCAAGGAAATCACCGTGGGGAATACCCCTGTTGTTTGAATAATTATCATACTGGTTTAGCATACGTTTGCGCTCTTGGAGTGCTTCTAGTTCCTTTGTGAGATCATAACGATAACCCTCATCACGAATGACGTGGTCATGAGTCAATTGTGAAGATTTCATTTGAAATCTGACCACATTCGTGAGTTATGTGTAAGGTATCGGAACGAACAGATAAACGAACAAACGAACAAATATGTATAAGCAAAAGTGTAACCTTTTGTAGGGATGATATCTTCAAAACACACGAAGAAGACCATTCTCTTCTAAAGCACGAAAATTCCCCGTTGTTTTCCTGCCCCCGTTTTGGGTCATGTCACCTATAATTGTCCTACCTTCTCTTTAGAAACTGCTATTGTTGCTTAAATCTACTTGCATTGAGAGAGACATGTTTCATTGTGTATTATCATTCTTGACGTTGCCTTTGATTTTATGTGACTTTGGCTTTGGTGTGGTATTTAAAGGATAAATATCAAAACTAGTTCACAATACATAACAATGGTTTTACTACGTACATGTACAATAGTATCGCTTTAGGGTTGAAGCTATTAAGGGAAAGTTTAATGTAGGAGCAGATTATCTGAGTAGGATACCTTTTTAACGTGTTGTAACACCTAGGTACATTGAAGTAGCAAACAGAAAGGTTCTGGATACTTAAGGCTGTGGGATATGGCTTGGTATCCAGTAGATTCATCCAGCAATAACGGAAAAATGCAAGATCAACGAAAGTGCCAAATAAAAGTTTCCCAGTCCTTGCTTTAATAATAAAATCCGTTTTCAAAATATGCTCTAGTAAAAATGGAATGGGCCAATTGTAGAGTATTTCTTATCAGCATGCCGTATTGTACTCAGACTATGAGCAATAACCAGGACAGTGCGACCTTAAAAAACAAACAAAGTATCAATTATGTGACAAAACAAATGAATTAGGTAGGATATACAGGAACATTGATTGGTTGTACACAGGTCTTGATGTCATGCTATTTGGCGTGTTCGTTGGCAAGTGAAGTCGTCCAAGGTCAGGGAAATTGTTAATCCTATTACGATGAATGATGCAATATAACAATATTAAATATTTACAAGCCTTAAGTTATCGCTCAAAAAGTGTTGGCTAGTAATTGTTAAGACAGGTTTGCTTTATTTTTTTCTATCAAATTCGAAAGTTGTCGGCAAAAAGCTGACATCTGTTGCCGATACGTTCATATTTTGAGAAGAAAGAAAGAAAACTTTTCCATTCTCAAACTGAGGCTGAGGGTTTTGATGAGAAAATCAGTCACGATTAATGTACCTGTTAGCGACTGACTTACAAAAAAACAATGAGTGATGATCGATTCTGGTCTTTGATGGTAATGTCATTTGAAAGGGTTTAACCGACGGAGTCAATATAGGTAAAGTTTTATCTTATTGGACAAAACTTTAACATAGGGTGATCAAGAAACAAAAACTACTATCAATTTTAACGATCAGATGAATGCTTTGGGGGTTTATGAATCAATTGTGAATTTGAGATTCTCAAGTCTTTATAGGTAGCCACGGAACTGTTGATTGATGATGCAAAAAATGCATTTTTATGACTTGACTGCTACTTGATTTATAAATCTTTTCACATGCGTAGGGAATGCAATTATAAGAATAATGCACTTGAACTATCAAGTTTTGTAGAAATAATCAAGAGGGATTGAAATTAAGATCAAGAGGTTCTGAACATGATATCAGTATTGTGATCACGAGTTGGAATGTTTCATTTTATATTAAGCACTGTAGACTTGTGTAAATTGTTTCATTTGTTCTAGACTGTAAATCACAGGTTTTGCAGGGGAAGCCAAATGATACCAGTTTAAAAGTAAAAGGCCTACATGTATATTGTGAATTACAGGGAGTCAACAGGACTGTTTATGCACGTTGGCAAATGCCAGACAATGCAGGTATGGTATGTTAAAAGTCGTTTTATTGTTTTTATTGCATTAGGTGTTTGCGTCTTTTCAGCAGCAAGTGTCTTTCTGTTGCCCTTAAAATGAAGATAGCCAACTCTGCAGTTTTGTCTATCTTGCTGTACGCAGCTGAAACGTGGCCTTAACGAGAGCAGATATTTACAATCAGCACCCAACTGACTGTAGAAGCTGCAATTCGCAAACACGGATTGCTTTGGCTGGCCCGTGGGACCAGAATGGTCCCTGCTCGCCTTGCTATTCAATCTGGCAAAATTCGATACCTCCATTATGGGATGCGTCATGCCAAATTTGTATGGGGTGTGCTGGATAATCGCATGGACCAGTAACTCCGTCATCATCTCAGATCGAGCAGCGGACTTGGGTCATGGACGGCCAATCATATGGAAACAGGTCACAGTGGATACTTAACGTCCTGCTCTGTCGGCCTTGAGTCAAGTCAAGGGTGTTTTGCAAACTAACGAATAGGTTTAGTAGGTACATGTCGTTTATAGAAGGAATTAGTTTATAAGAAATGGATACTCTTTTTAAGCTTTATCAGTAGCTTAATTTGGATTATGTTTGAAACATGTTCCCTTTCATCTAAAAATACCCATTGCACATCAGTGCTTGATTGTAGAGTATGTTAGAAGCCAAGGTGAAAATATGCTAGAACAAGAAATGACTTCCAGTCGAAGGCCCTCTCTCGAGTACGAAGTTCAAAAGGTTTTAAAACATGTTGATATTATTAGTTATCTTTATTTAATATCAGCAATTGATAATTGAGTTTGACTTCAGATTGACATTCAAATTAACCAATTGATCAATTTATCAGTAGTTGAAAGTGTTGAAGAGCCAAGTAATAAAAGGACAAAGGCATAAATTGTACGTCTTTTGGCTCTTGTGACCTTAATCTTGACCCTGATATTGTATAGATTTACTTGCAGATTGAAAGTGAAGTTCTCCGGTCAATACAGAAATGATAGCATGAATATACAGACACACTCACACACAAAGACATATAGACAGACACATTGACACACAAAGACAGATAGATAGACAGACACACTCACACGGAGAGACAGATAGACAGATACAGTCACACACAATGGCAGATAGACAGGCACACTGACACACAAAGACAGATAGACAGACACACTCAGACACGAGTTAAAACATTACCTTCCCGCACAAGCACGGGGTAATAACAGTTGACACTTTGTAAGCCCTTAAATTTCTCATTTACTTTAATTTTGTCTTGAGATTACCCGAGCTTCAATAAACCTTTGAATGCAGATTATGCCAAACATTATAAGTTTACTTGAAACCTTGCTGATTCAGTTTGGCTCTGATGTTGTAATCCCAACTTTTTCAGCTCCAAAACGTGCCCTCCCCTCCCCCGTTTTGTACTAGGTGCTAGGTATCTTCCGCCCACTGACAGTGCACAGTTCACGTCAACTCTTTTATTTCATTGGTCAACCTCACAAGGGTCCGATACAGTGCGTCCAATGCCTTTTTATTTTTGATTGATGTGTTTAAACCTTCCATAGCTTTCACTTATTTCTGAGATTACCATTTTGCTATATTTGTAACGAATATACTTGAATACTTACGACGTAAGTCGACTTGATGATGCCTTTAATTCTTCAATGTAGCAGCCATTGTCTCTCCAATGCTGGATGAAGGCCTCGATATGCTGTCACCACTTTCTTCTTTCTTGCATCATCTGCTTCCAGTTTGGACCTCCCCATTAAGTATAATCTCGACTCTCCACTTCTTTCTTCGTCCCACTTTTGGTGTCCATTTGGTCGTTGCTCTCCTCCATTTGCCATCTTTCCCTCTTACCACATGACCTTCCCATATCCATTTTGCTCTTTTGATTCTTTCTACGTTTGCTCAATAGCAGCCAACCTTCTCTCTGTACTGGCTGTCATGGTCCAAGTCTCACAACCATATGTCATTGAAGGCAGTATAACTTGGATGGATCTTTCTTGTCAAGCAATAGTAGTATATCAGCATTCTGTAGGATGCTGCTATTTTTTCAAAGTCTTTCCAGCCGGCTGCTATACGTCTTTTGATTTCCTTCTCTTGATTTTCTTTCAAAAGAGTGATGTAGTCTTGCACCTGATCTATTTGTTTGTTGTTTACCCGTACATTCAAGTTCTGCTCCATGTTGCTCATCACCTTAGTCTTACTTGCATTAATCTTCAGTCCCTTCCTCTTGCTTTCTGCTTCTAATTCATTCACCATTTGTTCCAGTTCTGCTGGGCTTTCTGTCAATAGCACGATGCCATCTACAAAGCACAAGTGGTTCAGCATTCTTCCGTTCACGATGATGCCCCTCTTTATCCAGTCGAGATCTCTAAATATGTTCTCCCAGCAGACGGTGAATAATTTGAGATTGTGTCTCCTTGTCTTACACCCTTTGTAATCTTGATTGGTTTGCTCTCTTTGTGTAGGGGTAATTACCGAGGTACAGTGTGTATATATTTTGACTATACTGGTGGTGAAATCCTTGCTTTTTAGGCTAGAAAGGATGTTGTGGGTCTCCATTTAAGTCAAACGCTTTCTCGTATTCTATAAAGGCAAGATGGAGAGGCCTTTTAAACTCTTGTTTTTCTCTCATGTGATTCATAGTATGGATATGGTCTATTTTTGAGTATTTTGATCTAAATCCTGTTCATCTAATTCTTTCTGTAGCCGATTTGTGAGTACTTTTGTGAATAGCTTGCATACATTTGACAGCAGACTACGGTAAATGCTTTATTTAGCGCGCAGGGCGCTTATTTAAAAAATCAACTTTGACGTGGGGCACTTAATCAAGAGTGGCGCTAAATCGAGAGGGGTGCTTATTAAAAAATTCAAGCTTTAGCGCCGAAGAAAAATATTTTGAACAAAGTGAAGGTTGCATAAAATAGTTATGATGTTCATATTTCAATGTCTACATTGTCATCTTCTTCGTTATCCTCATCCAAAATGAGTCCTACGTTCATTGCCTCTTTGATATCCAAATCATTTACAATGTCATTGTTAAATGAACAGCTGCAGGGGTTCTTGGAACTTTCCATGTCTTTGAAAATTTCCATTTGCGCCTTGAAAAGGTATTTTCCTGCTGCACACGGTTCTTCTTCTTTGAAATAATGAATTAAAGCATCTTTACTCCCATCTACAGGAAGGTTGAGTGCACAAGATTTGAATGACTTTGCAATTAGATCTGAAGACAAAGAAGCCCAGGCATCTAATATCCTCACAACAATTTGCTGTCGAGGAGGTGCTGTCATGTTTTCTTCCTTTGTTTTGGCGTGTATACCTTCTTCTGCTAACCACTCATCATAACGTTCAGTGCAAAAGGCTTTAAACGGTTTATTCCAGGATACGTCTGTAGCTTGTATGAACTTGGTGGATCCTACAGGAATTATGACGTGATCAATATTTTCTTCTTTCAGGGACTTTACAGCACTACTTTACATGTTGCACTCAAAAGAATCCCATGCTAACAGTCTCTTTCCAAAGGATAATGTTCACAAAGCCGTGTTAACAAACGTTTGTGGTAAATCTGTGTCCATGCAACCATTTGGTGTTGATGCAACAACACATCACAATCTATACTGTTCATTTAAGGAATCTGAGTCGCGTTTTGCTCGTTTAAATACAATAAAAGGTTTCATTTTAGTGCCATCAGCTTTGGCAGTCAAGCACACGGAAACTCGCACTTTTTCATGTCCGGTTGATTTCATGGTCACAGTTCATGCTCCCGTTTTCTCAACTGTCAAGTCAGAAACCATATTGGCCCATACCGCAGTTTCGTGCATGCTAATGATGTTAGCTGCAGCATAGTTGAATTCAACAGTCAGATGGTGGATGTACCGAATATAAGAAAGTTTATCAATCAGCCTCGAGGGAGCTTTCTGTGAAACAGTAGTTTTTCGCATAAAAACTGCTGTCGTCACATAAACTTTTGAAACCATCCAGTGCTTGCTACAAAAGAGACATTTTCATTTTCACCAGTTGTTTCTTTTTGTTTCACACGTTCTTGGTTTAAAAAAAGATCTTCCTTCATTATGAGTTTTTGCAAAACTCGAAGGCCATTCTCTCTTCTTTGATAAATCCATCCCATAAGAGATTCTTCTAACTTCTCATTCAGTGGTTTTCGACCAGCACCATCTAAGCACCTCTGCTTTGCCCCATTTGACTTGTTCTTTAATGACAGTAATTCTGCTTTTTGTTGTCGCCATTTTCGATGTGGCATGATTACTTGTTGTTTCAGCGTGCAACAAGGCTTCCAATATAAATTTCAGATTATAATTTACAATTTTACGACTTTTGTGCGATTGGCTTTCTTCTGCTATTTCTTACTCCCTTCGCACAATATTTTTTTTACATGATACCGTTTGTTCAAATAAACAAGTTATTTACAATTTGGACGAAAAAGACTGGTTTCCATTTCCGTTAAGCGGGCCTAAATGTGTAGTTTAGTTGTGCCCATTGTAAAAAAAATCGATCAAACAATTCAATGCATAAAACCCAATAAAAAAAAATGAAAACCTGGCTCCAGACATCCTTTGAAATGAATCAAGTACACGTGCAAACGTTATTCAGTGAGAAGGGGGAATTTGGTCTTATTAGTTTGCAACACCAACCATCATGGCCAGAGCTGCAAGTGTCAGAATCTGTCACACATTGGACTTTGACACGGCAATACGTGGGTATCATGTTTATAAAGAAAAATGGTCTCCCGTATCAGGTGAAAAGTTGAATTGCGTGAAGGACACAAGGCCAGAGGCAGCAGAATATGATGGCAATTCTATTGGTGTGTATTTGAAAGAAAAAGAAGGAAAAGAACTCGGCCTGGCTGGGCACATACCTTTTGAAATATCGAAACTCATCAATCAATTTCTTCAAGCGAACTCGTGGCAACCGTTATTGGAAAAAGGAAGAGAGAAGTCGGTTTTATCATGCCAGCAACGTTTGTGGTGTTGACTCTCAGCAAACAAAATGCTTTGACACTTAAAAAAGTACTTAAATTGATATTAGAGAAAAACAGACCTTTCGATGTTAGGTTTGAACCTATTGAAACATCCACAAAGAAAGCATGTTTTGAGTAAAGCCATTTTTTTCTGAATTCGAATAAGTGCCCCCACTTCCTAGCTTAAGAGAATTTGTTCACTTAGGTGCCCGGGGGCGCTTATTCGAGAGGGGTGCTTATTAAAAAGTTTGGCTGCTGGAGGCGGCGCTTAATCGAGGAGTCTTATTCGAGAGGGGGTGCTTAATCGAGCATTTACGGTGATTGGTCGATAGTTTTTTAGGTCCTTCTTATTCCCTTTTCTTAAGAGAAAAGTTATGTGTTTTTTTCATTATGCTGGTATGGCTTTCGCTTGGACACATTTTGTAACAAGCTTTGCGAGTTCTTCACATATGACATCACCCCCTTTCTTAACCGCATCTATCATTATGCCATCGGGTCTAGGAGCTCTTTTATGTATAGCATGCAAGGCATATTTAACGTCCTAGGGCTTTACTTGGTCCGCGTTGGTGGTCTGGACTGTTACATCTTGACTTCCCGAACTAAACTCCTGGTAGAATTCATGAATTCTATCCAATATTAGGTCTTGGTCGCTAATTGGGTCATTTTGTCTGTCTAACAAGCATGTAATTTTCTGTTTTCCCATTGCAGTTCTTTGCCTTACTTTTTTCAAACCTGTGCCTGTTTGTAGTGCTTCTGAAACTCTTTCTGTGTTCCACGGTCTTTGGTCTTCTTTGACTTCCTTTCTTATCGTCTTTCTCAATTCGTCATACTCAACCTTGTCAACTGCGCTGCTTTCTTTCTTTTGGTGGAAAGAACTTCGTTGCTTGATGAGGCTTTTGGTTGCGTCAGACCATTTGTCATGTGGTCGTTGTGTTTGACCTTTTGCTATCTCTGCACATGAGTGAATTATCTTTGTCGACCTGCAGTTAGCTCTTCTTTTTACTCGATCTCAGTTGACCCCAAATCCTATCAGTGCAGTACATACAGCCAAAGTTTATTGATAATTTTAAGTTTATCATTCCGCGTGTGGAACTACTAGAGAGGCGAGATCAAAGTAATTAGAAGTTCCATTTATGGGAGATTTCAAACAGAGTGTTAGGTCCTGACTGTGATCATTTACTTACTGTCTCTTCTGCCTTGAATTTAATCTTATAAATAACAGCTACAGTCGGTCTAATTATCTAAATATCTACCAACCAGTTGTTTAATTTTCTTATTTTTTATCATTGTAGCCCGATTTAACGGGTTTCAAATCAGTTATTCCTTGATGCTACCTAACGTGTATGATCCATCAAAGACATATTGCATGGAAGTTGGCAAGGTATGGGTAACCTACCTATCTCTATTGTTATATCATATCCCATTGCACCCTGTCCTATTGTTTTTCTTAACTCAGCCTGTTAGATCCAATCGTATCCACCCATCTTGACCCGTGTTGTACCATCTCACTATGGTTTTCCATCTGATCCTTTCCGATCCTATCCCATCCTATCCCATCCTATCCTGTTTCTTCTTGTTACGTCCTATACTATTTTTCCTATTTTATCCTATGTTATTCTATCCCAACCTGTCCTATCCCACCTTATCCAATCCAGTTAATGTCATTTTCTGTCTTATCCCTTCTCTTCCAATCCCACTGTATCCAGTCCCTAGCTATACCACTCTGTCGTGTGCTGTCTTGTCCCGTCCCGTCCCGTCCCGTCCCATATTTTATTGAATCAAATCTTATCCTGTCCTATCCCATCCCGTCCTTTCCCGTCCTATCCCATCCAAACTAACACAATCCATCCTATCGAACCCAATCTTTATTTTAACCTATCTTATCTCATCCTATTCCATGCCATCCTATCTAATCCCTTCCCATCTCCTCCCATCCTATGCTGTCTTGTGCATATTATCCCATCATGTGCAATGTTATGGTGTATAAATTTTCGCCATCTTATGCATTCTATACCTTCTACGCAACCCCATATCATTGTACCTAATCTCATCTCTTGCATCTCATCCCTTTCCCTTTTTACCATATTTTTCCAATTGTTCCCAAATTTATCCAATCCTATTTTGTTTTATCTCTTTTTCTACCAATGCCGTCCTCATCTTTTAACTAAGTCTCAGACATACATCTCTTTGACATCTTGTGCTAATCTGACACTTTATTTTTTTTGTATTTTTCTTTACTCGTTATAGGAAGCGAGAGCTGCTACTATTGTTGAAGGAGTAGTAGATCAAATACACATTTTTTTGAATGTAAGTAGGTACTGGAAACATTTACCAAAACAAAACAAAATTGGCGAATTTCCTTTTTCCAGCTTTCAAATTACTAGTTCTCTGTTTGAATGTGTAACCCTTATAGTTTAATTGATCAGGCGAGTGGTTTCCTTATCACTTAGTTCTCATTTTTTTCTTTCATTGAGTTACCATTTAATTTTTTACTGGGTCTTTAATTGTTTTATATTTTCATTGGGTCTTTAATTGTTTTATATTTTCATTGGTCTTATTCAAGGTTTATGCAGATTACCTCACTTCGTGTGGCCATCTTGTCAATATTAAATATCTAATAATAATAATAGAATAATAATTATAATAGCAGAAATGACACTCGTGCCAGTATACCTAAAACGTCCTTTGTTAGGTAATATTTCTATCCTCATAGAGACAATGATTAAAAGAAGCTGTAGTTAAGTGTTTCTCTGCCGTCCATCTCGCCATCCCTTCACAAGGATTGTGTACCTACCACACAAAAAAGCTTAGTAGTATATGAATTTTTGTGCCGATGTGAAGCTCGGTATGTAGGTCACACTTTTCAAAGCTTTGGGTGACCAGATCAAATAACATGTTCCAGCCACTGTACGCCAACCATCAATTCCTCCTAGAGAACAGCTATCTCGCGCTTGCAAAGCGAAAATGACTGCCAAAACATGCGATTTTGCCATAGGCCAACATTTACTAGAAAATTTAGAATGCGCCAAAATGTATAAGGACGGGAATTTTCGGACACTTGGCACAGCTAGATCGTCCTTTCATCTAAGTGTATTGGAGTCTGCCTACACGAAAACAAGAAAACCAGTACTCTGTAGGTAGGCAGAGTTCGTTTTTTCACTTGGACTCTTCAAATAATGTTTTGTTTCTTCATTTTCTCTTTCTTTGTTTCCTTTCTTGTTTATGATTGGCTAGTTTTGCTAGATGTTTCGTAGAAATATGTTGCCATATACATATACTTTCCTTTCTAACATTTCATAGTCTTCAGAATGTCAGACGACAAAGGATTTTAAGTATGTTTTAAGCCCAATGTCGCAAATTGTCAAGGTGATTTTTAACTATTGAAACCTGGTCAAACCTGACGGGGAATGGTAAAGGTCTATGATTTACCTTTTCGTTATTACTGCGGTTGACAGTACAACAGTAGATGGTAGGTTGTCTACCTACTTTTTAGATACGTGACTGGAAGCTGAGAAAAATTTTTTATGCAAATAATACAAATGTACTGTTCCCAGAAATATGGAAGCTTCGTTGACCTCGTTTTCATGTTCTCCTTGTGCCGAAAATGTCTTAATAGTGTCACTTCTACTTTAATTGCTATTCTGTGATCATAATAAATACGTTTTTCTGCAACCAAGATCATGTTAATTTTTTCATTTAGGTTGTACCTCTGCCAATTTATCACAATCAGATTATGGTTATGCAGAAGTTTAAGGCCTGCGGAGGTAAATGATGTATACCACGTTTCCTTTTCTTGTGTTACCATCATCATCATCATCATCATCATCATCATCATCATCATCATCATCATCATCATCATCATCATCATCATCATCAT